>WEIS01041402.1:0-11631 GCA_013389965.1 Todus mexicanus
CCTTCTTTGGACATGCTTGAGCATGTCCAGATCTTTATTGTAATAGGGGCCCCAGACCTGGACATAGTACTCCAGGTGGGGTCTCACGAGATTGGAGTAGAGGGGGAAAATCACCTCCCTCGACCTGCTGGCTACACTTCTTTTCATGCAGCCCAGGATACAATTTGCTTTCTGGGCTGCAAGTGCACACTGGCAGCTCAAGTTGATATTCTCATCCACCAGTATCTTTCTGTTCTTTTTGATGATATTCTTTACTGGTTCCAGTGTTTCCTGCTTCCTCACAGCTTACCAGTTTTGGAAATTCCTTCTGAATTATGCATATTACTCTTCCTGGATAGGGAAACCTAGGGTATCTCTGTTTCCTCATCCTTACCTAAGTATTTTTCAGGGATTAAAGGAACATCCGGAAATTGTAAGATCAATCAAATGAGGGAGAAAAAAAAATTCTCGTATTAATCACTCTCTCATCCAAACTATACTTGCATTGCAAATATATTTGCCATGTATTATCCAGTGATTTTGGTATATTAGTTGTTACACATTGTTTTAATTCTAATCAAGTATGATATATGAATCTCAGTTTTTCATGCCATTTTCCCTTTGTATATTGTCTCCCTAGGACTCAAGATCATTGTAGGGGCACTTATCCAGTCTGTTAAGAAACTTTCTGATGTGATGATCTTGACTGTTTTCTGCCTGAGTGTCTTTGCCCTCATAGGCCTCCAGCTTTTTAAGGGCAATCTAAGGTACAAGTGTCTGAGGAATTCCACAGAGTTCGAAGAAATCCCTTATTTTCTTAACAAAACATGGGAATCCTATGAAGAGTTTGCTAATTATACAGGTAATTTTTCTCCTTAATTCTTTTTCTGGTGATAGTATAGACACCTATGCATGCATGTATAATGACTTGCTGTAGATGATACCAATGTTTGGATGATTGGCATTTTGAAAACAACTACCTGATAGTGGCTTTCAGATTGCCAGAGCAGCTTGCAAGCATCCAGCAATGCACCCATTGCCTTCATTATATGAATGAGCACTCCCAAGTTTTCCAATAATGTCCAACTCTGTTTCCCAGAATGATATGACAATAATTGAAACACGCATTAGCTCATTCTCTGCTGTAATTCCCCGAAGTTCACCTTTTATTACATGCTGAAGAGTCCATGGATCTTCATTTTGCTGCCTAGTGAATTAATCTTCAGAGTGAAAAAGAGGAATTTGTTTAGAAGTCAAAGTTGCTTTCTTCATATGTATCCTGGTTTATGTCTTCTATAAGATATATACAGTATACATCTTTCATATATACATCTTGACCAAGGATGATGAAAGCATAGAGCAGAGATCTGAAAATCCACCAAAGCCTTCTCAGAGGAACAGCAACTGTAAGACAATTCAGAAAGGAAAAGCTTTGTGCTAAAGGAAAAGCCTCAAATATACATTAAAAAAATATGCAATATACATTAAAAAATACACTCAAACTAAACAACAGCTATGCCAGAAATAGGAAGAATCATTTAGCACTAAAGAAAATCACCAATGAGTTCAGATATAGCAACAGTTATAGAGGGAGAAAAGCAGAGGAAATGTTGAAATATATAAAAAAGCCACAGAGGATTACTTTTTGCATACACTCTGCTGGAAGATTTCTTCAGACAGAATCTCTTTAATAACTTCATAGTCCAATGAGAGAAAGTTTTTTGTATATTTTAAAGGGAAAACATTTTTGCAAGAAACTCTTGTACCTCCCTGTCCTGGTTTGGGTTAGAACAGAACAATTCTGGTTTATGATTTTTACTTTTCAGCTAAGTCTGTCTGAAGTTAGCAGCATGTTTACCAGNGTAAGAGCAAAGTCATTTATGCATACAGAATGATGTTGAAAGCAAGGTTCAAAAGCAACTAGATGGTGCCTGGAACCCCACAAGAGACCAAGGATGTGACAAACTTTGGTTAAAAATACAATTTTTTTGTCCTGAAGAAAAAGGAAACAAAAACATCTAGAGTTGATTATTAATATTATAATTATTATTGTTTTATGCAGAACATTGTAGCTGTATAAAGGCAATGGTCTGGAGAAAGCAGGGCTCAAGAAATTAAAAATCTGTGTTGCTTCACAAGCTTTGTCTTGTTCACATCCTATGCCAGACATCTTGTGTGCAGGGGGATTTGCAACACCTGCAAAAAGATCAGGAGTGCCCAGATAAAGTTTAATGAAAGCTAGATGACTTCCCGACAGGATTTAGGACTTAACAGTACCATAAGGCCAGTTTTCTATTATTATTTTTTTTAAAAAAAAAAAATGTTTTCATAGTTTGCTTTGGTCCTGATTTTATGGGAAGTTCCCATCTCCAACATGGAGAACTACCTGCTATTATGATTCCCTGAAGCTCAATCACTGAATCTTCTTAAGAATAAAAGAGCTGAACAAAATCTGAGTGAAAAGTAGCCCAGATAGTGAGTCATTCCTTTATGGTACATTTACACAGTACTGTTCAGTTGATACTAAGAATTTTTGCTGGCTCTGAATCATGCTGACTTACCTGATGAGCACAGCTGAGGTTTGAGAAGCACTAGGAGGACATGAGACCTCCCTTGCACCTGGGATATTAAACCCAAATCTTAATGGGGCTAATTAGCTATTAGCACTGAAGCTACTACTTTTATCCTGCTGTTAGCTCAAGCATGAGAGTAACTCATTCTAAGAGAAATAGGGGAAGAGTTCAGAAAGGGCACAGCTCTGGCATCCTAATGGAGAAATCTGTATTTCTCAACTTGGCAGGGTTAGGACCTGCTGTTTGGCTGAGCAGAACAGTGACATGGCATAGCGTATATCCACAGCCAAATACTCTTTCTTCTTCCTCAAAATGGGGCTTTGTGTTTTTTTGTTCATTGGAAGCGGAATTGGTCTATGCTATCCCAAATGGTTTTTACGCTGTTCTGGAGAGGGCTAATTGCTGTGCTACTACCAAACTAGGGACTGTGCTTGAGCCTATGCCCTCTAATTCTTCATTTCCTTTATGTGCACGCGGACAAAGTGATAACATTTTTTAAAATTCCAGTTTAAGGATCGTTCTTCATTCTAAAATTTGCGCACACATATGCGTGTTTATAAATGAAGACAGGTCACTGATTACCCATCATTGCTCATTTTAAAGGATAGATAATTCAGGCTAGAAAGTACTTTGATTTTAATTCCTCCCCTTTCCTCCCTTTTTATTTTTTTACATATAGGTTACTTTGCTAAGAAAGAGGGCACCTCAGATATTTTGCTATGTGGTCCTGGTGCTGGGTAAGTGCACTTAAGAATATTTCTCCTTTGCAAGATTTCTCTGCCTTGGTGCTTCTGTATTCGCTCAGTTACATAAGACAAAAGCAAAAATTCCAAGCTTTCCTTGAATGCAGAAACAGGAACACTGGCAAGAAAATATAGTAAAGGGTCAGATACTTAAAACTTGTAGGGAATAAACCTGTAGTTCCAGGTCTAAATTCCATTGAGCCTTTCCAGAAATTCTGTCTCTCTTCTTGTGGATGTACGAGAGAATAGAAACCATGAAAGATCTCAGATACTGCACAGCAGGGATACTCTCCTCCATGTGCAGGCTTGAGTGTTAAACTAGAAAAAGAAAACATGGATTTTGAAGGGCAGATTTGAGCAAGGGGGGAGATGTGGTTGATTGCAACGAGTGGCAGGGGATGAGGACAGGTGATGAGGGAATTGTCCTGGCTTGGTGGTCATTGCCAGCCTGGGTACTGCTTTTTCCATCCCACTTTCCAGCCAGTGCCACCTGGAGTTGAAAACTTGTTGGCAATCTAATGAAATTCAGAGGTGAAAAACAATCAGAACTCCCACGTAAGCTGAACTTCTGTTTGAAATCTGGATGGTTAAAAGAGCTTCATTTTTTATTACGACTTCTAGGACCTGTCCTCCAGGCCATAGCTGTGAGAGAGTTGGGCCAAATCCTGATTACGGTTTCACTAGCTTTGACACATTTGGATGGGCTTTTCTTTCCTTGTTCCGCCTGATGACCCAGGACTGCTGGGAGCGCTTATACCAGCAGGTACCAGATTTGTGCATCATTCAGAACTGATGCTCCAGGGACACCAATAACTGAAGTAGAAAATGTGTAGAGAGGACAAAAAACTTTGAATAAAAACAATAGCTGTGAGTCACTGAGCTCACATCCTCCCTTCTCCTAGACCCCTAGAAAGGGGATGATGGAGTGCTTCCCAGCAATAGCCCTATCACCTTGATAGTTTAGGGAAATTTTCAAAAAGTACTGAAATGGTCCTGTATTGTCCTTCAAAAATATAACAATGCCTCCTCAGTTGTCTTTATGGGCTATGCAACCAGTGATTCCCAGGTGATGATAGAGGAAGGAGGAGAAAGAGGGGGAAGAAGGCCCAAGGAAGGTCTGTTTCTATTTAAGCTTCACCAAGCATTGTGTCTAGGAAGCTGAGTGATTCTAAAGGATTTCAGAGACACATTGAAATACTGTTTGGTATTTTTGTGGTAACTTTTACTTCTGGGATGTGTTGCTTACAGACCCTCAGAGCTTCTGGGAAGGTGTATATACTCTTCTTCATGCTGGTCATCTTTCTGGGCTCATTTTACCTAGTCAACTTGACTCTGGCAGTAGTAACAATGGCATACGAAGACCAGAACAAGGCCACCATTGCTGAAACGGAGGCAAAGGAAAGGCAATTTCGTGAAGCCATGGAATTATTACAGAAAGAGCAGGAGGTATGTAAATTGTTCCCTTGCAAACGTTGGTCTCAGTGTTCTGATGTCAGTCGAATAAGTATCACTTGTTGTTTACAGCTGTATATAGTAGTCACTTATGGGGACAGGAGCAAGTGATGATTTATTGGAAGTAGTGCTTCCTAGAGCTATGGGAGCAATCCCTTGTTCAGTTGTGTATTTTTCCTGTGAAATGATGCATTTTGAATGAATATTATTGCAAGAAAAGTAGTATTTTTAAATCTGGAAAATGCAAAATTCCATCAGTTAGCAGCTTCCCAAGAAAATGTAGTCATTTTTATTTTCTCTTCCATTTTATCTGCTGAGCAGAGAAATACACTGTAATTCCTTTGATCAATTGAATTAAAATTTGACTCAAAACTATTGTAGTTGAATGAAAAGTCTGTTGGTAATAAGTGGCTTAGAAACTTCTGGAACAAAATACTCCTGCGTTTTACAAACATTGTCCTAAATTCAGTATGGGAAGGAAAGTCAGCGACAGTGTGAACGCAGTCCCAAGGACCCTCAATGAAAAGACATGATTTTGCTTGAGCACTTATTTGGAGAAAAGGATAAAATCTACAGTATTGTTTTCATACTGAGTATTTATATCGTAAGCAAATCTGCCATACGGAAGAATAGGAGCTGTAATGTGATTATTTTAGCCCTGGCAGACCCAATGCATATGATCATGTAACATAAAGCAAATAGAAATTGTTCAGTGCTCCATACGATAGGGATATTTTCTCCTCCTCTTTTAGTGTTACCACATACTGGAAGGTTTTTAGCAAGTTTTCTGAAACACAAATAGCTAAAAGGAAATTATGTAGACCACAGAAGTGTTTTCTTTCTGCCTGTATTCAGAGTATCAAGCAAAAAAAAATAACCTGTGTTTTTGTTTTAATTTCAGTCATTGGCTGTTAAAGGAATTGATATCCTGCCAGTTAGCTCCCCTGAAACCTCTTCTCTGTCTGCCAAAGAAATCAAAGAAAGAAGCAATAGGAAGAAGAGAAAGAAGTCCTTGGGGATAGAAGATAATGAAGAAGAACAATTGCCCAAGTCACAGTCCACAGACAGTCAACGAAAGTTGGTAATCTATTGTCTGAATTTGAGATCCTCACAGCTTTTCCAATTTTAATATTAAATTAAATTGCTTGAAAGTACAAGCCAAATCTTGTTACAAACACCCATCACTCTTAAGTCTTTAAAATAAATAACTCTTCAGGTAAGGAAGAATTATGTATAAAAATTAATTTAAAAAGGAAATATTATAAATGAAGGATGGAAGGAAATTTATAATAACGAGCAGCAACGGGTACAAGGTACTCCTGGGGAGATTCTGATTGGACTCCAGAAGAAAATTTTTCACTATGAAAAATTAAACATTGAAATGATCTCCCAAGGGTAGTGGTGGATTCACCTACATTTGACAGTTTTAAGGCTCAGCTTGACAGGGTCCTGGGCCAGCTCATTTAAACTACTTTTTTTCACCTTGAAAGGTTGGAGTAGATGATCCTTGAGGTCTCTTCCAACCTTGTATTCTGTGATTTCATGATAACAGTTAAAATACATTTTCTAAAACATAAAGAAGTAGAAAAAAGTGAATGACTATAAGAGTTTAACTTTTGTGCTATCATTCTGTTAAAAAATTCTTAATTAAAATATGAATTTTACCACAAAAAAACCTGCTATAACTGCTAGGATTTTATTATCTGCCTTTTAAAATCTGAGCATAATCCTTCCTGAAAAATCTACATCAAATAAGAGGTTTGGACTTGCAATGGTTGGTAGGAAATGTTATGAAACTCTAAACATTTATTGCTTCCCAGAATTTTCTCTGTGATGCTATGCCATTCTCTCTGTATTCATTTTCCTGGGTTTTTAGTCTTACCTTGGCTTGGTGTATGGTCCCAACCCACTTCAGCCAAAACGCAGACTTAGCCATGGAAGCATGTTCAATTTCCAAATACCTACTGTAGAAGTGGATTCCAGGACAGATTTCGGTGATGAGGAAACCTTCGGTGCCAGAGAACACGGAATCCAGCGTCGATCACTGTCCGTCACGCAGATGGGAAGGCGTTCCAGTGTCCAAAGTCAGATGAGCCACAACTCCTACCCTGCGACCCCAAACTGCGTGCAGAGCAGCAAGTGGGCTAATGCGGATGATTGCAATGGCGTGATTTCAGGGATGGGAGGAGGAAGCAGTAGGGTGCACAGTCTAGATGCAGTGACTTCTGAAGGAGTAATGCTTCCACCAGTAATGGAAGACCCAGGGAAGGGGAATCTGGTAAGGAAAAGATATTTTGAATATGTATTTCATATTATGGTTTCTGAATAAGTGGTAGGTTTGTCTTTTCCGAAAAATCATAAAATGGTTTGGGTTGGAAAGGACCTCTAAAGGTCATCTAGTCCAATGCCCATGCAGTGAGTAGGGACTTCCTCGACTTGATCAGGTTGCTCAGAACCTCATCAAGCCTGACCTTGAATGGCCTCTCCCACCTCCCTGGGCAACCTGTTCCACTGTTCCACCACCCTCACAATAAAGTAATTCCTGATGTCCAGTTGAAATCTACTCTTCTCTAGTTGCCCCTTGTCTTATCTCTACATGCCCTTGTAAACAGTCCTTCCCCAGATTTCCTGTAGACCCTCTCTGAGTACTAGAAGGCCACTATAAGGTATCCCTGGAGCCTTCTTTTCTCCAGGCTGTACAACCCCAGCTCCCTCAACCTGTCCTCGCAGGAGAGGTGCTCCAGCCCTCTGATCATTTTTCTGGCCTTCCTCTGGACCCACTCCATCAGGTCCATGTCCTTATTGTGTTGAGGGCTCCAGAGCTGGACCCAGAACTGTAGGTGAGGTCTCATCAGAACAGAGCAGAGTGGCAGAATCACCTCTCTCGATCTGCTGGCCACGCTTTTTTTGATGCAGCCCAGGATGCGATTGGCCTTCTGGGCTGCAAGTGCACATTGTTGGCTCATGTCCAGTACCCCCAAGAGAATTTCAGTGTAATGAAAAACAGTGATGTAAAACGAAGTCTGCTGATGTTGGGAGTTTATAAGTTGTCAGTAGAAAGTAATTTTTAATACTCTGATGAGTTCCTGTAAAGTAGACTTCAGCATTCCACTTACAAACCCTATATTTCTGCTATTCGCAATTTGTACTAACATAGTTTTGATGGTTCCTGGTACTGGAATAACAAGTCACCAAAGAGTCTTTTTATCCCATATGCTGTCTGGGAGGGTGATTTTGAGCAGTACCTGTAATTTCTTTCTCCTTTAGCGTAATTTTCACACTGCAACAAGGTAGGTTTAGACTGGACATTAGGAAAAAAAATTTCACAGAAAGAGCTGCCCAGGGAGGTGATTGAATCACCATCACTAGATGTGTTTAAAGGGCATTTAGGTGTGGTATTAGGGGATATGGTTTAGGGGTGAACTTTGCAGAGTAGGGTTGATGGCTGGGCTCGATGATCCCAAGGGTCTTTTCCAACCTCAATGATTCTACGATTCCATGTTTCTATGTAAAAGCTTTGTAAGCCAAGTGGGCAGAGATACTTATCTACCAGTTCATCCCTTATCTCTCCCCTTTTCCATTAATTTCTGGAATATTTCCTAGGCCTATTACCCCTCATACATTTATTTCCAAGGTTTGTGCTTTCCCTGTTGCTATTATATGTTTGCAGGATCCGTTTATTGCAGCATTATTACCAAAGAGTAGGACCTTTGTTCTCAGCACCTATTACATCTTGTAAAAAAACGCATTTATTTGGCTGTGTGTCATTGTCCCTATTAACTTTCATAGTTACCCATCATCACATGCTACTTCATTTTATTCCTGTGGTATCTTCCTAATCGTGTTTACTTCTTCAAGCAGGCAGCTGTAAGTGATGAGAGCAGCACGATGCATTTGCATCCTCATCTGTCAGTGGAGCATTTTGACGAGGCACTTCAGAGGCAAAGGGCAGCGAGTGTAGTCAGCATAATTACTAGTGTCTTGGAGGGTAAGTGGCTCCTCATTATGCTGATTTCAAGGTAATGCTAGCATCAGAGACCAGAATGTCAATACATTTCTGAAAGGGTAACGGAGATTTGTAGGTGTGTAGTTAGGAATTTCTTCACTAATTTGGCTCTGGATTTTTTGTGGGTTTTTTGTGTTTTGGGTTTTTTTTAACTTAAAAAAACCACATTAACATTGGTCCTTTTGTACTGAAATACATCCTTTGCCTGTTGTAAGACCTCATTTTGTAGGTGAGCCGCTGAAGAGGATTGGAGTGAGAGTGGGTACAAGAAGTTTAGTGTCTGAGATGCAGGACTGGGACACTCTTTTCTCCTCCTGATCTTGAAACATATGATATGGCTCTGGCAGAGACATAGGCATGCAGAATCCTACAATAAGATTATACAAGTGAAATGAGTTGTGGCAATTCTTGGGTTTTGAATACATAACCTCACCATTTTATTCTTTCAACTTACTTTATAAGTGAATTCTTCGTTCGTTTGCTTTTTCGTTTGCTGGGGTTTTTTGTTTGGTGTGGGGTTTTGGTTTTGATTTTGTTTGGTTTTGTTTGTTTGGTTGGTTTTGTTGGGGGTTTTGTTGGGGTTTTTTACCACTCAATTATTTTGATGAGCAATAATTTTGTTGCAGATCTTAGAGGAAAAATTTCAAGTTGTACAGGATGAGGAAAGCTTTTGTTTCATCCCTGTTGAGGAACTCTATCACCAGTTCTTGGACCACAAGTATGAGATTAAGCAGGGAGGTACGGTTGTGGCAGGGAGGTCCTTTTTCATTCTTAAATTTTTTACAAGTTTTTTCTTGGGAGCATCACAGTTGCAACACATCCAGTAGAGCCTTGCTTTGCAGCACAATTCACCAAAGAACTGAGTTTTGTTGCTCACTGTCAGCTGTGAGCTGAGGTGGAACAGGACTTGTAGTTCTAAGTGGTTGTGGATTAACCTGAGAATAGGCATCATAAAGGGAGCAGAAATGGGCTTTGCTGGATCATGAACACCAGTTCTGCTGAATCCACACCATATACATTAAGATGAAGCCACTTCTTCTAGAAGAACAGAAGACAAGAGCTAGGCTTGAAGTGGGGTTGAGTCAAGGTAATCAGACTGGAATAAGTAGTGTAGAGTGGAAACTGAGACTTGAGCATAGAGGAGAAGAAACGAGAACTAAACAGTGGAAAGAAATAAGGACAAGTCCAACTAGGAAAACAATATGAATCAAATCCAGCTCATCTGATAAAAAAAAAAAATTTCAGGCCCTTGAAAATGAGATTATTGACAATTCCTACTGTGCTTGTATTTAGCTTTGACTAAGCTCTAGTTTGTTAATAAATTTGCCCAGGACTTTAGTGGGGTCAAAAGCAGTTTGGAGGACTCATTATTACTGATAGTTAAGAAAAAAAGGCTATGAGATTTATGTTTGACAAAAAAGGTATAAATGACAAAGTCAGAACAGCTTCTATCCCATGTTTTACTTACATAAAATGGAATGATGTGACAACTTGTGTCGACTGGGAAATGGTAGACGTGACCTTTCCAGGAGAAGTGCCCTAAGGCCAAATTCAGGCACTATATTTTGGATTTGCCTCACCTATAATCAGAACACCTGTGGCTGCCATTGACTCTCTAGACTCCCTTGAGAGTCAAAGCAGGCAAAAAGATGTTGAGTGTAATGTCAAGTGTCCTAAACATCTATGTAAGGATAAAGTGGAAAGTGCCTTAGTTCTTATATTGACCTACCAGAGTGTGAGAAGCTGCCACATGGCCTCTGCTTCGTAAACATCTGTATTGAGTCAGATGATTGCAATACAAGCCAAGAGACTAAGACAAACAAAACTCAGTCCAAAGTAAGGTCACATGAATGCATTTTGAATCCGTTTTTCTCTGAATTTTATCTTTATGTTTATTGGCTGATGTAGAGACACACAAATGATAGAAAGTGCAGGGAAGCTTTTGGGGCTCTGTGTGGGTTGTGAAGTTTCCTTTTTGAATACTTGAAGTTACTTCACCATCTTGCTCAGTAATAACTATTTAATTATATTGGGATTTTCTTTTGCATTTAGAACTAGAAGAATCTCAGAGGAGATGCCCACTGTTCCTGCATGATCTTGCTTTGAAGTATCTAATTTGGGACTGTTGTCCGCTTTGGTTGAGAATCAAGAGAAAAGTGGCTGCTTTCATAAAGGATCCTTTCATTGATCTCATCATCACTCTTTGCATTGTGATAAACACTTTGTTCATGGCACTGGAGCACAATAATATGTCAGATAATTTTAAATTGATGCTCAATGTAGGAAACCTGGTAAGCAAATTCTTAGCTATGTAATATTTTATACCGAGGACTGATTGATTGATTGATGTGTTTGCTTGAGACATAAAGGGTAATTGTAAAAATTAAAGATTAGCAAACTCTGGATTTATAAACTCTTAAGTTTCTCATATAGACAATTCCCAGGTTTTATTGATAGACTTCTAACACACTCCCGAGAAAGCGAAAATTAGAGGTTCGTAAAAATGGGAGCTGTTGACCTGGCCATGAATGTCATTTGTGGAAACATGATCTAAAGATAAGATAAATGCATGGCTAACTTTCTGAGCTGATGCTACTGTTTCTTTGCCACAGGTTTTTACAGGAATCTTCATGGCAGAAATGATCTTAAAAATAATCGCTCTAGATCCCTATTATTATTTTCAACAGCCCTGGAATATTTTTGACAGTTTAATTGTTACATTGAGTTTAATTGAACTGAGTTTTCCCAAACAGAAAGGCAAGAAAGAAAGACGGAAAGGAGGAGTCGTGTCAGTTTTACGATCCTTCAGACTGGTAATGTCTCAAGCTATGTATAAAACTTTGTTTCGTGAACATAATAGAGAATAGAATCATAGAAT
>WEIS01041403.1:0-13339 GCA_013389965.1 Todus mexicanus
CACCAACCACAAAATACTGGGGAGCATACTTATGTTCTCAGAAAGAGTATTATTTGAACATAATGGGTATTGCAGAAGAGTGTTTAAGCATTGAAGATATTTGTCACTTTTTAATTGCTAATTTGTAAAACAAAACCTATTCTTTTAGTGATGGGTTTTGACTGACTCTTAATTGGAATTTCAAAAGGTATTTAAAGATTTTTTGCTTTTGAACTTCAAAACCAAACAGATTCAAATGGCAATCTTTAAAGGTTCATTCATCCCTATAAATAATATTAATCATGCAATTTGGCAATAAATGCTATTAGCCCTATTCCTTTCTAGCATCCACTTCCACTTTCTCAAACTATTCTCTTTATATATGCATACACATATATATCTCCCAAGCCACTCTTTTTTTACACAGCCGTATGCTCAGCTAAGGAAGACGTGTTTCCATAGGCAACATGGAGCATTTGCATATTTGTAAAAAATAGTTAGTGTAAGCTGAAGTATTTTTCTGAAATAATGAAAGCCAAGTGTTACTCTGATAAGGGAGATAAGCATCCTGTTGTTAAAGATAATCAGTAATAATTTTGCAATATTCAGTGAGATGAACTGAGCAGAATTGAACCCTAGGTGTTTACCCTTCTGAGATGAATCACTTCGAAGATTACATTAACCATATTGACTGCGTCTCCATTGACTGCAACAGGAGCTCATATATTCAGAGATTAATTTATTTGCCTCAACAGAGACATCTAGGGTCATTGGAGGTGCCTTAGGATATCTGAGACATCTCCCCACACAAAGCTGACATATTGACACAGGACTCTGAAAAGACACGTGCCTTCCTTGGAAGACATCGTGAGGGCAGGCAAAATGCTCCTGGACCTCTCAAATGTGACTGTTTGCATATTTTAAGGCAAGAGAAACAAGCCCATACCCCCCACACAGAAAACCTGAAAGTCTCTGGATCTCCAGTGGAATCAAATCCCCCAAAATGTAGTGATTTCTGTCTGAAAATTGCCTGTTTCTCTCCCATGGCTATAAAAAGAGTCTAGCATAACTAGCTCAGTTGTAGAAGTCTCTTCTACAGCAGAAGCTAGATGAATCCCAAGCAAAATTGCTAATTACAAAGTTGTCTATTCTCATAATAATTTTCATACCTTGTAATATTGTCAGATTCTTCATTGACAAGACACAGGGTGATGGTTTTAAACTAAAAGAAGGAAAATTTAGACAATATAAAGGAAGAAATGTTTTACTCTGAGGATGGTGACACCCTGGCCCAGGTTGCCCAGAGAGGTGGTTGGTGCCCCATCCCTGGAAACTTTCCAAGTGAGGTTGGCCAGGGCTCTGAGCAACCTGCTCTAGTTGCAGATGTCCCTGCTCAGTGCAGGGGGACTGGACTGGATGACTTTGAAAGGTCTCTTCCAGCCCAAACCATTCCATGATCCTATGATTTTGTGTACTGTATGCAATGGCCATCAAACAGAATAACAACAACAAAAATAAAAACACCAGAAAAATTGTTCAAAAATTATGGAGCTTTCAAGATGTGTCCCCCACTTCTACAAGAAACTGCACAATCCCGCAAAGTTACCTTTACTCGCCATCATTCTGATCCCCTTCTCCAGTGTCTGTTTCTATCACACCCTTGAATAATACTCGGTTTCCATGCAGGCTCCCTGACGTAAATTCCTATTTATGATTCCATTATGTAAACTGGCACAAGCAGTACATTTGCATCACAAGGGCATTCCTGATCCAAACTAAAACCTCACAAGACAGACCCATTCCGTACTAATTAAAGTCTATTAAGTTCTAAGCTCCATAGCTGCTAAAGGAGGCTGACACTTCAGTGATTCTCTGCTTTCCATTTAAAGAAACTCACAGCAGGTGTATTGTTATGTACTGTCTGATTTTTGTATTGTCTCAAAAACACGTGCATGTACATGGTATTTCCATTTGTGGAGCATGTGGGGGTTTTTAATGCCTTTGATCTTTACCTTTGTGGAATATCCTTCTCCGCTGGGCATCAGGTGCATACACAACCTGACTTCTGCCTGACTACCCAACAACCTTTCACTCCTGCCAGCTTTATTTACAAGCATTCTCTCTCTCAGCAGCCCAACAGGACATCCAGAAGACTTTTTGTCATATTCTGAAGAATGAATGCATTATTTTGTTGGCATGCCAAGTCTTTCCTGGCCCACCGCCTGCAATCCCTACACCCACACTTCAAGGCACTTTTCCATGCAGCAGATTAAGAAGCTGTTTCAATGCCAGGTCGATAGCAATGCTTCACTGCAGAAGATGAACTGCAAAGGATACGGATCCTGCTCCTCCTTCTGTTAACAGGATTTTAGAATGTATGATTCCTCTAAGTAGAGGAAAATGTCAGTTTTAAATATATACTCAGAAAAATAAAAAGCACTGGTACGCTGAGAGAACAAAGAGCGATGTGTCCTGCAAACCTCTTCTCTAACCCCAGATCACAGTAAGGACCGGGACAGGATCTATCCAAAGCTCAGGAGCACACTAAACAGAGGAGACTGGCACTTGTGCCAGCTTATGTTTTGAAACCCTAGAAGCAATGATTCTGCCAGCTGCTCAAATGCTACAGTACCCAGCCAAAAGTAGCTGGGGGCACAGGCTGCTCCTATACATTGAAGCAGTAAAGGACAGCCAACAGTACATCCCACCGGCCTACCTCAATGCATCTTGCTCTAGCCAGCATCTCTCTGGGAGCTGAAGACACAGCTGCCAGTATCCCTGCTTCTCTTGGCCAGTATAGGACTTGGCCCAAATTTTGAATACGATTGATTTAGTTACCTCTATAAAATCTGGAGAAGGAAATGCTCAGCTGCTTTGAACTGAAATGATTTTTTTTCCCCAGTTGGAAGGAATAAATTGAACCTCAGCAAGCTATATACCTATATTATAATGCTCATTTCATACATTTTGGCCAAATACTGAATGTGATTGGCATTTTTCTCTTTAAAAAATTGTGTGGAGCAGTTGGTACAGCTGATTGATTGAAGTCAGTCCAAGTACTGATATTTCTAAGTACTGAGCCAAAGACATACTTCTGCTGTGTGCTCTGAAACTGTGGCGACCATTAATTTTTAGTACTTGACAGGTTGAAGCTGGTACCTTGGCTTCTCCATGATGAGGTCAGGATGAGACCTTGGTAGGCACGATCGTGTTCCCTCCTCCAAAGAGAAGATGGGCAAGCAGGCAATAAGGCAGCTCTGATGGGACCCAGCAGATCTCCCAGTCTGGACTAACAGAATCGTTTTGGTTGGAAAAGACCCTTAAGATCATCAGGTCCAACCATTATCCAAGTACTTCTAGACCACCACTAAGCCGTGCCCCTAAGCATCTTGGCAACCCAGGAGAACATCCAGCCTGCATCTACTCTATACACACAATGGTTGTACATCTCCTTACAACAATTTTTCTTGACTTTATGTAACTCAACAGCTCCAGACTTCCAGAAAGCTGAATATTGCTCTCCACAGGGCAATATGCCAGTCCCCTTGGCTTCACAGTGATTGTGTTCACAAATCCAAAAGCAGATTGGGATCTCACAATGGCGTGTAAAGGGAGTCAATACAGCTTTGTTGAACACCTTCATACTACCTGTGCACTGACACAACAGTTAATGAGGGCCTTAAAATCTAAAATAATCGAAGGCATATCCTCAGAAGCACCAAGATTAATATACAAGCACAAATTACCCCAGCGACTTTTTTCTGACTTTTTTTTTTCAAATTCTTGTTGAGAATCCAGAAAAAATCCAGATTCAGATTGAAATGCAATATCATCTTTTACATAACACCATAACATGTAGGGAGCTTCGGTGAGCCATCTGGATGCATATAGGATTAATGTTATCAATCAAGATTTAAAATAAAATTGTATTATTGATGTCTTCAGGGGTTTAGCATGCAGCAACTACAGAATATTTGAGCAATCACAGAATATTTGAGATCACTGGAAAACAATCAACTAAGAAGTGGTTAGGAGGAATATAAAATAATAAAAAAACAAAACCAAAACCAAAAAAACCCCAAAACCCTGAAACAGACAACGAGCTCAGCTGAAAGAAATAAAACTCCTGATGACAGATGGCATTAAGCGGATGATCTTCCTAGATAAGCGTTGGCTCTAATGCTACAACAGGGTTGATAAATATGTTGAACAGCTTGCCTGGGGCAAGTCAAACAAAGCCCTCGGCAAGAAATTTAAAATGCAGTTTGCCTAACAGAGCAACTAAAGAGGAATTTCTTGGCTCACCATTTTGCCAAGACGTGTTCTGTTCACACTGCATGAATTCCCAGAGAAACTGTTGGGTTTGCTTCATTTTCCATAGGAGAAGCAGAAGCCTCATGTTCATTCAAATTAACAAATGCCCAGGCAACTCATTTCTGCCTCTATTGTAGCTGCTGACATTCAAAGTGCGTGTGGGCACGTGTTTGTGTATGTATGTAGGTATGTTTGCACAAAATCTGCACAACAGATCAGAATTATTGTAAAAGGAAAAGCAGCCTATCATAATAGAAAAGGAATATTTTACTGTCAAGAGGAAAACTGCCATGTTTTCAGCATGAAAAATATGCATAACATGTCATAAGTATGACTTTTGAAAAAACCTACAAGACAACAGCACTCAAAGTGGGAAAAGCAATAGAGATAGAGAGATAGAAAGAGATTCTTAAAATGTGTTTATTCAATCCATCATAAAAGCATGTTACAAGTTATAAGTAATACCAAATCAACAGGATTTTAATAAATCTGAAGCCAATATCAAGAATGTTAATAAGGCACAAATCACAGTTGCTCTAAACTTCACAGTTATTGTACAAGAGGTTTCAGATATTCCTTATTTCAATGCAATTTTGATCTTAACCAGCAGAGAGCAGGGAGATACACAAGCAATGTATTAAAATACTTTCAAAGATGGCCTTATTTACTGCCTCAGTATTCTTTCTCCAAACAATAAGCAGAAATATTTAAACCAATTTTATCCTAAAGGTCAACAAAACTCTTCTCTGGTGAGACTACATAATAAGAAAATTCCATCCTCAAAATCCTCTGTTGGAAAACTTCTTGCCTCTAATTCCAAGAAATAAACAGTCAAGAAATTGTTTATGCTCATCTGAAAGGTTGTCATCACACACTAGAAGGAGAATATGTAAAAGCAGCAAAGGCCAAACTTTGGGATTTTTTTGAGAGATGCACCAGAATGTCCTTGTACCCATGACACATATCTCCACCTGGCAGAGCTGGAAGGACAACTGTGCAACACAATCTCGAGCTGTGAGATGCACCTGAACCATTCAAAAGTTCATCTTGGGTTTAAATATTCAGAATTAACAGTGTGAATTATTCCTGAAAATTGATAGAACAGAGAAGTAGATCTTGTGAGAGTGAAGAAAATCATAGAATCATAGAATATGTTGGATGGGACCTTCAAGGTCATCTAGTCCAACCTCCCTGCACTAAGCAGGGACATCTGCAACTGGAGCAGGTTGATCAGAGCCCTAGCCAGCCTCACCTGGAATTATTCCAGGGATGGGGCATCGAGCATCTCTCTGGGCGACCTGGGCCAGGGTCTCACCAACCTCAGCATCAACAATTTCTTCCTACTCTCCAGGCTAAATCTCCCTCCTTTAGTTTAAACTCATCAACCCTTGTCCTAACAGGCCATTCTAAAATGTCTGTCCCCATCTTTCTGAGAGGTGCTTTCTGAAGTACTGAAAGGCCTGAACACAGACTGTAAAACATTTTCTCTCTGAGTCTTGTTTCCATCATTAGTGGTATTGATATTTTCAAAATGACAGCACATAAAATTCTTCATCACAGATCAGAATTTCATTGCACTGAGGTAGAAATGTAGAACAAAACAGCAACCTTCCCAAAAGTTTAATTTTTCTATTTACAAGGCCATTCGTATCGGTATATTCCATAAACATGAAAAAGAACTGTCATAAATTGTCCAATTCAGAAATTGGAAACAAAAAACCACATTTTCTTTCATGTCTAGGGATTTGGGAATGCATCTGCGTGAATGCTCATGGCTGGGAACAATTGGGCATCACTTCCCATGAAGAACTGAATTGCATACAAAGCAATATTGCATCAGAAATGGATACAACCTGCAGAAAAGAAGCGCTGTTCACAAAGTAAGAACAATCAGTCCCTAAGAGCAAAATATTTGGATTGAAATTGCATCTTTCATGTGTAATTGATTGAAGAGGAGTCTTAAGAATTACTGTAGAGACTTGATGTTTCTTGGCCACAAAGACAATGACTGAAGCGTCCCAAGGACACAGAGACTGACCTCAGGGTTTATGGTCAAAATTCTGACTCCTTTAGCTCCCTACTCTCTTTTATTTCTCTTACAAAATAAACTATAGAAGCAATGAAAACATGATGAGTATGAATAAAAGCATTAGAAGCTCTTTACACAACTCTGAAGTGTCCAAAAATGGAACCAAATCTTAATCGCAATTAACACGGCAGAATATCCAGGGATGCAGCCAATAAAGAATAAACTATGCCAGCTTGTGCACAGATAAATTCGGTCTAGCCACTTTTCTATCTCCTTTGAAGAAGGGAGTAGTCTTTTAATAAGTTATGTTTCAAAAGTCTATTAGGGATAAAGAGAACCTCTGGTACAATAATACGTGAAAGAGATTGAGATAGAGCTGATTATTTGCTTCATTGCAAAGCATCACATCTTTAGTTCAGCCATTGATTTGAGGATTTCAAATCATTTTGTGATCTTCCTTTACTCTAAGCATTTCAACACTTTCCAGAGATTCAGCTGAGATCATCCTTGGTCATTTGACACACTTTAGTGCTCTGCTACTCAAGTAGAACTTGATGTACACATAAAATAAGAGATGTCATCGGGGCTGCATAATCCATTTGATTCTCTTGAAACTGTATCTTTCGTATGAACTTATCTCTGCAATAATAGTGAAGGTTTACCCTTCTCTTGTGAAAACCTCTGTAATCACTTGGCAACCTCAGGGAGTTTGAAATATACAGGAGCAAAACAAAATATATTCTACTACTAAACAAGCAAAGCACCGCCAACATTTTGTTACCAACAAAATAAGATTCACTTTAAAGGCTATGCTGCAGAAAATAATTTACTTGTTTACAAAGTTTGTTTACTGCAAGGAACAGAAGTCTTGCCTTTTCTTTCTTTTTTTGATAACTATTGCTAAGTTAAATTAACTGCCATAGACACATTCAGAAAAAGTAATCTCATTTTATTTTACTTATAACTTTACATTTTAGACAACAATAGAAAGCTGTAGGCACCTTGACAATTATATAAACTCACAATTTATCATCGCTTAGAAGCAAAAAAATAATTGCATTCAAATAACGAGCCAATTCAACAAGTCCTCCTTTTGCCAGCTCCACAGAAATGTAGCCTCAACCCTTTTCCAATAAAAGCCCAAACTAATAAATACCCAAGTGTATCTAGAAGATGATTAAAATTAATCTATTTTGAACCACAGCTGTCCTTAATGGAAATATAGAATTTCCAAGAGTTATTTTCTCATCTGTCAGTAGCCAATAAAGTTATGGTACATACTCACTCACAAAAGAGAATTACTCTTTCCTATCCACAACCCCACACATACACACCCAAAAAAGGGCAAATACTCAACAAAATACCAGAGAAGATTGTTATAGAAAAACTAATTTATATCCAGAGGGACAAACAGAAGCCACATAGACACATGGTTAGTCATTTACCATTGACGCAGTATTTGAGGTGCGTTCATTCCCCAAAAATGTGGTAGGTCACTGTTGAAAATGAAGTAACTATAATAAATGCTGAGGCAGAGCATCAGTGCTGCATTGAGGGTTTGCCAAAGACACTGCCAATACGCACACCAAGTCCATGACCTGCTCACCTTCCAATCCCCTGGTTTTCTTAGACATCCTTTAAATGTCCTGTGCTGTCTGGCTGTGGCTGGCAGAATATCAAGCTTGAGGGCATCACGAGGCTGTTCTAAGGGCTCTAGTAGCACACTCGTGCTTAAATAAATAGCCTTTCTATCCTTGAAGCTGGCTTTTGGGAGAGTCTCATCATGTACTACAGACACACAGCCACCATAATCATCAATGACTTGGATGAAGATACACAGCATAACCTCAGCCAGTTTGCTGAGGCTCCAACAGAGGCTCCAAAGATAATGACGGAACTGGAGCATCTCTGTGCCACGGAAAGGCTGAGGGCTCTGGGACTGTTCAGCTGGAGAAGAGCAGCCTGAGAGGGGATCTGAGCAATGCTGAGCAAGAGCTAAAGGGCCCCCGGGGGCAAGAGGATGGGGCCAGACTCTTGTCAGTGGTGCCCAGTGACAGAACAAGGGGCAACGGGCACAAACTGGAACCCAGGAGGCTCCGTCTGAACAGGAGGAAAAACTTCTTTTTGGTGTGTATGGCAGAGTCTGGCCCAGGGTGCCCAGAGAGGTTGTGGAGTCTCCTTCTCCAGAGAGATCCCAAATCCACCTGGACAATGCAATCCCGGCCCCCTTGCTCTGGGTGACCTTGCTAGAGCAGGGGGGTTGGACCAGATGATCTGCAGAGGTCCCTTCCAACCCCTATCACACTGTGATGCTGTGATTCCTTAAAGAAACACCATGGCAGTTGCACAGCAGCCATCTAAACTGGAAATCCCCAGCTTCACCATGAAGTTGCATGTGGTGGTTGTATAACAACCTCTTAAACAAGCAAACATACACTTATTTTTGCATGCAGCAGAATTTTTCTCTGCCTTCACAGGTTTTGAATCAGTAATTATTATTTTTTTTTAAAAAAAGCAATGCAATATGTATTACTTACAACTATTGCATTTCTGAATAATGAAGTAGTCAAAATAAATACATGACAGACAAGCCTGAGATGCAACAGAGTGAACACTGAAGCGGATAATAAATTAGCTTATACAAACCATGGTCAGAGATCCCCTTTGGGGGTTGGACTAGATGACCTTTAAAGGTCGCTTTCCACCCAAAATATTCTCTGATTCTGTGATCCTCGTACAAATGTGTTTTGGATAACTGCAACTACCCAACCAGGCTTGGATAACTCGGGTACCACAGTCACAGAGACTGAGCAGTGCTGCCCCAGGGTGGAAGTAGTACAAGGTCCCTCCATGCTGTGCCTTCAGCCTACTTGCTTCCCAAGCACAGAGGCATAGATGTCTCTCATATCCACACCAAGCTAACCATGCATCCAGAAAGAACTGCTGTCCAGCAGAAAAATGTTCACATGCATCTTTAATTTATTATTTCTCATTACAAATCCTTCTCAGCAGGGAGCTAACGACATCTGTGGCTTGAGTTTGCCTGATTTTCAACCTTATTTTCAACAATGACTCCTGTATTTTCAAATCAGCACATAGGTTCTATCTAAGTGACTCCACACAGTTTTAATAAATTAATAATAGAAAAGCAATCAAAGTGATATGATGCACACGTGACATATATGATCCATGGCATACAGTGTATGGCATACTAGGGATCCATCTCACAGCTGACAACAGCACGACAGTCAGGGAAGAAGAATAAAAGGACAAATACACACAATATTTGCCAGTAGACTCTGACTTTTTCAAGCTTTCCTTGGCCTACTGTGGTCTGAACGACTTTCAGTGAATCTCTCTTCCAGCTATTTCTCCTGGCCCCACTGTAACCTGAGAGATCTTCTGTATGCAGAAAATCCTTAGGCAAGAAGACCAACAGTCTTTTATTCCAGCTCTTGTGATTTATTTTGAAACTGGCTCCCACTTGCAAAATTCTGCAAAATCATTTCCTTTTTACATTTTCCATGCTTACCATCATTCTGTAGACCTTTCTTATACCCCACTAAGTTATCTCTCTTTCATACTGATTAGTCCTCGTGTATCCTGTTGCTCCTTCTGTAGAAGATGCTACATACTTGAGATCACCATTTCTGTCCCCATGAACCTTTTTCAGTTAGAATCATAGAACTGTTTTGATTGGAAGACACATTTAAGATCATAAAGTTCAACCATTAACCCAGTCCTGCGAGGACACCACCAAACCATGTCCCTCAGCACCACTTCTCCATGACTTTTCAATCCCTCCAGGGATCATGGGGACTCCACCACTGCCCTGGGCAGCCTGGGACAGGCCTTGACAATCCTTGCACGGAAGAAATTGTTCTTCATGTTCAACCTAAACCTCCCCTGGCACAACTTGTGGCTATTTCCTCTTGTCCTGTTGCTTGTTCCTTTGGAGAAGAGACCAACCTCCACCTCACTCCAATCTCCTTTCAGGAAGTTGTCAAGAAGTAGTTCTGCTAGACCTGAGTGGTACAGAAATGCAGACAGTACTCACCACATGGGAAAACCATGGATTTATACACTGGAATAATGACGGCTTCCGTTTTCTTCCCTTTTCTGTTCCTATTCTGCTTTCCAACAACAGGCACTGACAAGGAAAGGAACAGCACACACGCTTACGCATCAGTTAAAATCCATATACTACCCTCCTCCTAACTCCATGTGTAGCAAGGGAGTTTGGGGGCAAAAAAACTGACTGCTGGAGTCATCAGCAAATTGTCTTAGACTCACAGTAGGCTGCAGCCAGGGAGAACACAACCGATTTGAGATCTGAGAGACTCTGATAGCCTCAGGTTCCAAACAACACAGCGCTCCTGTAAGCTCCAGCACACGTTCCGAAACATTTTGGATACACACAGTTATCTTGAATTCTTGGGAAACTATTTGTGTAGAGTTAATAAGTCTGTTAAAGCAATAAAACTGCCTCAAGCCTGCAAGTATCTTTGCTTTACCCTTGGGTTTGGTTTAGTGTATTGTAAGGCATAAATAATTGCAGTCTGGAACAAACAACTGGAGGGGACCAAGATAAGTTTTAGAATGAGATAAGTGGCAATATTTTAACTGAAAGTTTAAAAATTCAAGTATAAACATAGCATGTAAAAAATACAAATTTTGTCCCTGTCATACGCACCAAGGAATTAGTGGCTTATTCAAAAGTCTGTTGATAAAAGCAAAAAGAAAGAATACAGAAGATATTGGCCAGCAAGAGGAAATTCATATTAAATGTCTCCACTTATATGCAGTCTTTATTCTGAAGGTATACTACTAGAGGAAGTAAAAGTCAGGAGTACTCATGAATTCTTCACAGATGCTAAAGTCTCACACTACAGTCAGCTCTAGTTGGCTGAGCATGTCTGTACCGCAGGTGGTTCATGGCCTGGATTCATTTATTCCAGCAACACCACTGATGCCCATTTCCAGGAAATACCATGGCATGAGATCAAGGAAATTTAAGAAAAGCTAAAGCTCTGAGGTGGGAAACATGGTCAACAACCTTGTTCTTCCACACATTTCACCTACGGCACTGAGGAGTATTTAGTGTTGTGTGTATGTACATATACATTTTTTCAATTTAGGGTTTTGTTTCAGTGTTGGTCTGTAAAGATCAGTGCTACTCTAGGACAAGATCAAAAGCAAATCCCACAACCATGTGCAGGTTTCACCTCAAAGAGAACAAACTGATTGTCTCCAGAAGACAGCCTGGAAACAAAGTAGTATGCAGGCAGTAAAGACACACACAAAAAAGAAGAAACCAGGTGTGAATTCCTATAATAGACTAGAAATAACCCCTACAGCAAAGCAGCACACTACACAATGCTTTGAAGAGGAACCATGTTAGCTACCAAAAGTCCTTCTACATCTAAAAAACATGCCCAGATCTTCAAAGTAGCAGCACAGTATAATGACCTTAGGTTTATTGGTCTCCAGAAAGCAAAGCAGATGATAATCTTTTTTTCTGTAACAGGGATAAACACCATCACACATGGTAAGTCTGGGTATAACCATTTTGACACTTTAAACCCTACGTTTGTCCTCTCTCGGCTTGCCAGTCACGTTCCACTGAATCACACTGAGTTACTCTCATCCTGCTGTGCAGTTGGACTGTATATTATCATCAAGGTTTGTCTGGAGTGTTGGGTCACATTGATCTAGCACAGATTAAGAGACAAAATGCAGTGCTAACAGCATACAAGAAAGCGATACAGATGACAACATTCAACCACATCAGACCGTCCATCCTAGAGCCAATAAAAGCTGGATAACTATTAGCATGAGTCGGCAGCGAGGCTCCGCATTCTACGTTTGAATACACCAAAGACACCATGCCCTTTCTGCAGCTATGTGTCTTTAGATAGTATACATAATTACAAAGACATTGCAGCATTTCACTCAAGTTATATCCTTTTGACTCGAATGTGTGACTGCTACTACATAATTCATGACATGATTCTCAATAATTTTCAGTCAAGGTTCAAGCAGAAATGTGTCACACTAGGATTATATTATTTATGAGCATAATGTTGGATTTAAGCCAATGACACACCAATAAATTTTATCTCAAAGCCTGACATATTGCATGCTGTTTTCCCTGGCTCACAAACAAATAACTATGGCTGTTCCAAAATTACTTACCGTTCAACTCAAATCAGAATTGTTTTTGTCATTAGTCCTTATCTTGTTTGAAAAACTGATCACATTATTTCTTTCTTGTAGACACAGAAGTGTGTTTTTTCCTTCATTTCTAAAGCATGCCCTGTACAGGGAGCATAGTCAGGTGGTATTCTAGAAGAAAAATCTGGAACAAAATGCTGTTTGACCCTCTTAGAAGATGAAGTTTTCACTCTCTTCTAAAGACAAAGGCTTGTGTGTGTCACCCAACAAAAGTAGAGAGCCTGTACCAGCCAGCATAGATTGCTATTGAAAATAATCAAATAACGTGGGCATTACAAGGGTAAATAATGTACCTGGCAGATACTAGGGTGTAAGGGATTCCATGAGAAATACTCTAGAAGCAATTCTTCCCAGCTAACCTCAGGCACTTGAAATAGACACCTGTAGGGTGTGCTTCAGCAGGCAGACTTGGAACAACTCCATTTAGATCTCTAGGTTCACATGTGACAAAGGGTGACCAAGCTCCCATAGCAGTCAGTGGGGATCCAGGATTAAGTACTGATCCATAAATAAAGGCATCTGGTGTCATCTGAGACGCATTATGCAGTGATTCTGCACAGGATTGGCAGAAGAGTGGCACATAGGACAAGAGGTAGACCCCATGTCCTTGGAAGCTGGAGATCAAGGACGATTCCATATAAATATTACACTTGCATTTATCTATCTGCACATGAAATCCCTAAACAAAGTTATCTAACATCATTTGGGATGTCCTACGTAAACCTGCTTGACTTTCATCTCCTAGTTCAGACAAGTGTGGATCTCCTGTGAGACCTGTATCAT
>WEIS01041422.1:0-14922 GCA_013389965.1 Todus mexicanus
TGCTGCTGCTGCTGCTGCTTCACAGATTTGAATTGTGTCCCACTCCAGAGCCATGAGGGGCCATCCCAAGCCCCAGAAGTGGGATGCTGCTCTTATACCGGTTTGTTTGGTCTCCTCCGGAGCCTGCTCCCTTTGTTTCCTCTGCCCTCTTGCTCCTGTTCGTTGCTGTTTGGAGTGAAGGTGTTGATCCCTGGTACTGCTCCCTCCCCTTCCTGCTCCCTACGCCCCTGGGCCAGGTCAGGACTTTCCCCTGGCGCTGGTGGGAAGCAGGAGGGCTCCCTGGCCCCGCTTCGCCTGGCTCGGTGTGAGCTGTCTGGCTCACCCGGGCAGTACCGATCCCTCCACACTTGTTTGTGCCTTGTGCCCCCACCTCTCTCTCCTGGCCACACGTGGGTTGTTCCCGTCTTCCTCCTGCTGCTGAGCGCAAGAGCGGCCGTGCTGCAGTGGACTTGCAGGGGTGGTTTCACCTGCTGCCCGAGAACCTCCTGTGCTCAGCTTTCCAACACTGGCCTCTTTTCAACCCTAGTGCTCCAAAAGCTTTTGTTCTTGGGTGTTGGTTTTTTTCCCCCTCCTTGGTCTGAGCCTGCGCTACCTGCCCTGGGCTTGGGGACCTGTGAGCCTGAGGGTGTGCCCTGCTGGGGACGAGGGCTGAGCACTCGCTCCTGAAGGGACCCTGAATTGTCCTTCCGTGCTCGCTCTGTCCTTGTTCCAGCTGGTTCCTGGGTGAACGGCCTGGCCGCAGCTGGGTGAAAAGGTGTGAACTGTCTGACACCGGTGCTTGCTCTGCTGCCTCCTGCCTTCACTTGCGAAATCGCTGCGCTCTAGGAAAGGCGTTTGAACGTGTCCTGAGAGAAACACAAGATCTCTGCCCCTTGCAGCCGCTGGAGCTCCTTGGGTTCTTCCAGGGAGCCAGGGTCACTCTCAGCAGGTCAGCTGCTCTGCCCAGGGCTTGGAGCAGGGGAATTCAGCCGTGGAGATCGGACGGAGCAAGGACTTGGCTAACTTCAACCAGATGCCAGATGTGTTAGAGGGTTTTTTCCTGGGATTTAGGAAGGGCCCTCACCTTTCTGACTCATTCCTGCCAGCCTGGAGCAGGCGTTTTGCAACAGGGCATGAGAATGAGTTTGGGCTAAAAACCCCAAACCGGAGGGTCAGAGGGGAGGATGGGAGCCTGCACCTCACGCTGGGGCTATGGCTTGGTGTCCGCCTGTGTCCCTCACATACCTCACAGGGCTGGTGTGAGGCTTGACTGGCAAAAGCATTCGGGCCGGGCAGAAGGGCAGCGGTGGCATCTGTAGCATTAACACTAATAAAAGCAAGCAGAGTGAGAGGTGTTGCCTGTGCTTTCGTGTGGTGGCATTGGGGTGAGGGTCCGTGTCCCCTCCGGCTCTCCCTCACCACTCCCCCATCCTCCCAGACAGCTGTGAGGTGTTCACTGGTTGCTCTGGCCAGTTTTGAGCCCCAGCTTTGCGAGACGAGACTGGATCTGAGCAGTGAACCCCTTGCAGGATGGCTGAGCACAGGGCTGGAGATGCCGACGGCAGCACCCTGCTCCAGGAGCCACGGCCATGTCCCTGCAGAACCCCCTCTGTGGCCACGGGATCAACCCTTCCCTTGCAGAAGCATTTGTGGAAGGCGGGGAGTGCACCAAAGCAGCAGCCCTTGTGCTGAAACTCAGCCGGGGGCATCGGCTGGGCCCCCTCCCATCCCCACACCCCCTCGGCTTTGTCCTTGGCCACGCAGGGGAGGCCCAGAGGAGGGCTGAGCAGTGACCCAACAGTTTGGGGCAGACCTGGAACCAGCTCCTCCAGCCCTACCAAGGTGACGCAGCCCCCAAAGCGAGGACATGACCATGGGGCTGGCTCTGGGGAACTGAGACAGGGGCTGGGGAGGCTGTGGCTGGGCTGCTCTGGGGTCAGTGTGCACCCCCTGGCTCCGCGATACTGTGAAGGAGGCGCAGAACCGGCTCCCTGCTTGATTGCATTTCAGGCACCTGTGGCTCTACCAGCCCATCCAGGACTTCTGTTCCTGGCAGGGAGGAAGCCCGGGGACATGGAAGAGGCTGTGAGACTGGCAGCCGTGGGCCAGATCCCTCCTGCACCTGCAGGGCCTCTCCTGCTCCAAGGAGAGTAGTCCCCTCCAGCAGGGATTTCTGCACCTCGCACAGGGCTGGCCTGGCTGCCGAAATTCAGAGTGGGGTTAACATCGAGCTCTTGGGAAGATACTCTGCCACCAGCCAAAGCCTCTCATCTGCCCCACAGACAGGCCTGCAGTAGCCGCAGGGCCCCACATCTCCTCTGGCAGGAGGAACAACCGTGCCCACCCAGGAATGATGTCCAAGCAGATCTCCAATTTGGCACCACAGCCCAGCAGGGCAGGAGCTGTGGCCCCAGCCTGCAGCCCAAGGGACAAGGAGCTGTCTCCTGGGAGCTGCTCAGTCCTCAAACACTGGATTTGCAGCACTGGCTGCGCTGAGCCCTGATCAGGAGGGCTCAGGACGAGCAGCTGGAGAGTGGGGCAACTAACAGGGCAAGGGGCCAGAGAGCCCTGAGCCTTGTGCACTTCACAGAGGTTATTCACAAACCAGCGAACACCACTGTACCTTCAGAGAGCAGCTCTTTAGTAGGGCAGCACCCCCCTGTCCTGCCCCAGGATGCCCTTCTGGGGCACCCCCAGGCTGCCCCACAAGGGAGGGGACTCACACCCAGGAGCCTCGGCAGCTTACGGCAGCCCCAGCACCAGGCACAGGCTGGTGAGCAGTAGCACCCGAATCTGGGGAGCAGCCAGAGCTGCAGGCTGGCAGCTCTGCCCCTCCGTGTGTTTCAATAAAAAGCCAAGGCCCTGGCGGGGTGGCGGTGAACACAGACTGGGCCCGTGCGGCTGGGCGGCTCCGCGGCATCCCCGGCACGGTCCCGTCCTTGTCCCAGCCCTCTCAGGGTGGCAGGGCAAAGCTGGGCCCTGGTCACTGCAGGATGGAGCGAACGTTCGAAACGGCTCCTTCAGGGTCTGTCTTGTAGAGCATGAAGTGGCCCTGCAGCTGGGCGGCGCTGATCTGCTTGGACACAGCCAGCGCCTGCTCGGCGAACCGCTCGGCTGCGGCCAGGGGCTGCTCGGGGTAGAAGCGCTGGAACATGCGGGCGAGCTGCCAGCGGGAGCAGTGGCCCACGTACTGCTTGAGATCCACGCGGCCGGGCCGCACCAGGGCTGGGTCCAGCCTGTAGAGAGACAAGGGGAGCCTTGAGAACCTGCTGTGAGCCCACGCCACATCCT
Organism: Todus mexicanus; assembly: GCA_013389965.1. NCBI lineage: Eukaryota > Metazoa > Chordata > Aves > Coraciiformes > Todidae > Todus > Todus mexicanus. The sequence goes on from WEIS01041422.1 coordinate 3,271, forward strand.
GCCAACCCCACAGGCTGCGTTTCACTCGCCGCACAACCCCAAAAACCGGCAGATGGCCACAGGCGGGACGCTGGTACCGCTCCTGAAGGGCGCAACCACAGTCTGAACAGCAAGGAAGCATCTGAGGCTCCAGCAGAAGGGATCCTGAGTGGCAACCAAGGGATTTGCATCCCAAGGCAGGCTTCAGGAAACCTGAACTGTCGGTCTTGCCAGGCCACCCTCCCCGCTCCCTCCAGGAGGGCAGCTCTGACCTGTCCACATAGTTGGTGGTCATGAAGACAATCCTGGCTTCTGACGAGGCCACACCGTCCAGAGCGTTGAGGAGGCCGCTGAAGGTCAGCTGCCCCATGCCTTGGTACACAGCCGGGTCTGGGGACAGAGATGTCTGAGATCAGAGCCACTGGCCACTAACCCTGCACAGTCTTGCGGACCACCTTAAGACTCCCTACTCTCTCCTTGCCCCGAGGCTGACCCTCTGCCTCTCCCTGCTTGGCAGCACATTCACCTGCCCTGCCCACCCACACCCCTGGGAACCCAACAAGAGAATGAGGGGAAAGCCACCTCCTCCCTCATGCTGGAAACAGCTGGCAGGAGAAGCATCTTTGTTTGAGGACAAACCCACCACATCTCCCTTTTTTATAGCATAGCCAGAACTGGGTCCCAGCGAGCTGCCCACTGCTGGGCTCTGCTGCTGCAGCCGAGTCCAAACCTTCCCCCAGCCCAGGAACAGGCGCACTGCTCACTCTCAGCAGCGAGGTCCCGGCTGACAAAGGCAGCGTCCACGTCCTCCAGCAGGATGATGCTCTGCTGCGGCGCCACGCTCAGGAGGTGGTTGAGCCGGTCATCGGAGAGGCTGCGGTCGCTGAGGCTCAGCAGGCAGATGCTGTACTGCAGCTCGCCGGCCAGGGCTGTGCTGGGGAGGACACCAACCATGGGGGTGAATCACTGCGGGGAAAAACTCTGGAGCAGAGGAAGAACCTGCCCAGCAGCGCGGGGATCAGACGGGCCACGCAGCGCTGTGCAAAGCAAGGGCACAAGGGCTCCTCACCCTGCGCTGTCCCGGTGTGCACCGACCTGTGCAGGAGGCACAGCCTGCTCCTGCGCTTCATACCCAAACTCATCCGCACCTTCTCACCAGACACCTGTGCCCCAGCACGGGCGACTGGCAGGAGAAGCCCCGCCACCCAGCTGGGGATACTCACATGAAGCTGCTCTTCCCGCAGCCGGGAGGGCCGTAGAGCAGGTAGCCTCGTCGGTATGGGATCCCTAGGAAGAGAGCAGCATCCATTTAGGAACCTGTCTGTTGCTCTGAGCTCTCCCCGCCGGAGCCGTGGGGCTGTGCTGGGCACGCATAAAGGAGGCACCAGTGGAAGGAAAGCGGCAGGGAAAAATTTTTCCCCAGCCATCTCCAAAGGACGCCAGGCATCCGGCCCCACCCCACAGTGGTGTCGCAGGAGCAGTGAACCCCACGGCTAAGGGTGGTCTCCAGGATTGGACTGAACCAAGGGGAGCTTGTCCCTTCTCAGCCCAGGCCCGACCTCGGCACCTGGGCTCCATCATTTGCGGGACATGCCCAAAGTGCTGCCCCACGGCCATGGCTGCAGGGGGAAAGGAGCCACGCTGGGCACGGTACGGAGGATGCCACACCACAGCCTTGCCTCTCTCGCTGTACCACTTGGGGTTGTCGATGAACTCCTTCACGTCCTGCACCAGCCTTTCTGACACACCCTCGTCCAGCACCACGGAGCTGAGGGGCCGCCGGCGTCGGGGGAAGCCGAATTTGCGCCATTCCGCTCCCATGGCTGTGTACATGATGGTGCCTCCCTCCTGCTGCTGCAGCGCCAGCTCCCGGGCTGTGGAGAGAGGCAGAGGGGACAGCTGGCACCGAAAAGCTTCTCCTGGGAAGGCCTGGGCATCCCCTGCGGGACTCCCCGCAGCTCCCCCACAGACCTTCCTGGAGGATATTGAAGAAGATCTCCCGGTCGGTGCCCAGCGCGGTGAAGGTGACGGACTCCCAGGGGGTCCCCGTGTGCAGGTCGATCATCTGCTCCCGGTTGCGCTCGATGCGAATCCATTTCCTCCGGTACCTGGGGAGGGAAGAAGGGGCTGGGGATCGGTGGTCCAGCATCACTCGGCTGCGCCCAGCCCGCCACGTGCATCAAAGGAAACACTCATCTCAGGTAAAGAAATTGCCTCGCACCGGGGAGTACAGACTCCTCTTGTTATTCTCAATCTCCTGTCCTAACCCAGACAGGAGGAGGAGACAGGATTCTCGCCACTGCTTCCACAGGCCCCTGGTTGAGGTTTCCTTGCTAAAACGAGGGTCAGTCCCCAGACTGTTTCCCCTGCTCCCCCTTACCAGATGAAATGGTTCCCAGGGCTGGGGACAAAGTCGAACTTGGTGTTGACGCGCCCGCTTTCATGCTGCGTGTACGAAGTCTCGACGCTGAGGTGCTGCGTGTGCTTAGCGTGGTGGGAGATCCAGTTCAGCAGCCAGCTGTAGCTCTTATCCTTGCTGGGCACCTCCAAGGTGATCATATAATGGCGCCTGAAAGCCACCAGCCCAAACTGGGCCCCTTTCCGGGCTAGCGCCAGCACAGTGCCCACCCCAACGAGGCCAAACCCAGCCCCAAAGTACTGGTTGTCCTTCAGGCCCAAGATGAAGTCAGAAAAGGGCATTTTGGGAGGTCAGGCAGCTCCTTTCCACACCATCGTCTCTGTGCTCTGGAAACGAACCTGTGTGGGAAGAGAAGGACTGGATGGCAGCAGGGGACACAACACATCACCCGCAGTTGCCAGGCCTTTACCGCGGCTGGTTCTCGGGGCTAAAGGCTGCCTGGCACCTTTGGATCCCCCACAGCCGTGTTTATCTTATTGGCAGGGGCTCAGACAGCCGCTGGCTGCAGCAGCCTCCTCCCTCTCCGCAGCCTCTGGGCGAGGGAGGCAAGAGGGGCCCAGGAGCTGGAGGCTCTGAGGCCAGCCAAAGCCCATCTGCTGCTGCTTCAGCCACGACAAGCCCAGAGCTGGAAAAGCTGAAGCGCATCCCCAGGCTGAGCCAGGAGATGGCTCTTTGCTGTGGGCAGTGGGCACCACTAGAGTGGTCCATGGAAGCAGCACCTCCATGTGCGGATAAAGGGCACCAGCTGCACGCTCAGGGGGTGTGGAGGTTTCTCCAGCACCTTCAGCAAGGGTCTGTCGGACACTGGGGGTGAGCAGGAGCCCTTGACAGACGTACAGACACACACCGACAGACACACTCAGACACAGACAGACACACAGACGGATACACAGACAGAATCACAGAATAATTAAGGCTGGAAAAGACCTCTGAGATCACCAAGTCCAGTCTATGACCAAACACCACAACATCAGCTAAACCATGCCACTAAGTGCAGCATCCAATATTTCCTTTAACACCTCTAGGGACNTATGGCACCCACAGACACACTCCCAGACACACACACAGACACAGACCCACAGACACACTCAGACACTCAGACCCACAGACCCTCATCCAGGCTCCCAGCTCCCCCCGCACAGGGCCTGTCCCCACCGCCCGGCTCCCAGGGGAAGGCCTCAGGCCTAGGCAGGCCCGGCACGGCCTCCCCTCATCCCGGGGCCTCCCCCGCACCCCCTCCCGCAGCCCCGCTCCCGTTCCCCGCTCCCCGCTCCCCTCACCATGGCGGGTTCCCCCGTACCATAGAGAGGCGGCGGCGGCGGCGGAGCAGAGCGGCTGCACCAAGAGCGCCGCTCCGCCNCGGCAGAGAGCCCCGGGCTGGCCCAGGGCCTGCTGCTGGCCGCCGGGCCCGGGGCAGGGGCCGCGGCTGGAGGGGGCAGCGTGGAAATCCTGATCGAGGCGCTGAGCGGGGCCGGCAGCGCCGCAGGTACCGGGGGGAGGGGAGGCCGGGCCCTCCGGGAGCCGCCGGGAGCCTGGGGCAGCACCCCCGGCTGGGGCCGTGTGTGTGTGGGAGATGAGCCATGGCTCTCTCTGGGAGAGTCCACACCCTGGGCTGCACCCAGAGCGGCTGGAGCTGTGTCTGTGCGAGATGAGCCATGGCAGGGGGTGTTCTTAGGGAGATCCACACCTTGGGCTGCACCCAGAGCGGCTGGAGCTGTGTCTGGGGGAGATGAGCCATGGCAGGGAGGCTCTGGGAGACACCCACACCTTGGGCTGCCGCCCCCTGCACCCTCCTCACCCAGGTCCAGTGTGGACATGTCCTGGGAGCGCTGAGCCTGCCTCGGGTCTCTCTCTAAGGTGGTCATCATCTGGAGTGTTGTGTCCAGGGCTGGGCCCCTCAGTTCCAGAAGGACACAGAACTGCTGGAGAGAGTCCAGCTCAGAGACACTGAGATGCTGAAGGGAGGGGAACATCTCCCTGCTGGGGAAAGGCTGAGGGAGCTGGGGCTCTTGAGCTTGGAGAAGAGAAGACTGAGGGATGATCTGATTAATGTTTATAGATATGGAAAGGGCGAGTGTCAGGAGGATGGAGCCAGGCTCTTCTCGATGGCTCCCAGTGACAGGACAAGGGGTAACGGGTGTAAACTAGGACACAGGAGGTTCCACTTGAATATTAGGAGGAACTTCTTTCCAGGGAGGCTGGCAGAGCCTGGCACAGGCTGGCCAGGGGGGTTGTGGAGTCTCCTTCTCTGGAGACATTTAAAACCCACCTGGATGAGTTCCTGTGCAACTTGGTCTAGATGATCCTGCTGCAGCAATGGGGGGGGATTGGACTGGATGATCTTTCGAGGTCCCTTCCAATCGCTAACATTCTGTGAATATGTGGTGTCACCTCTCTTACGGGAGGTGTCCTGGGATACCCCAGGGAAGGGGAGGGCTGCGCTTCTTCAGGCTGTTAATTTGTGGCACCTGGAATTTGTCCTGCTTGTCCCGAGCTCTGGAACTGGCCAAAGCCCTTTCTAACGCTCGCCCCTCACTCCCTGCAGAGGTGCTGGTCAAAGTGGTGGAGCTGTATTTCTGCGAGAGGTGCGGCCAGAGCTTCCCGGAGGCCTCGTTGCTGTCCCAGCACCAGTGCTTGCTGCTGGCCCCTCCAGGGCACCTGGAGCTCCCTGGGGCGCTGCTGGCTTCTACCAGCGAAAGCCAGAGTGAATCGGGGGGCTCGGAACCGCCCGGAGCTGGCACTCAGGAGAGCTCAGCTCCCGAGCCCCTGCTGTGCCCCGTGTGCCAGGAGGCGTTCACGCAGCCCGGCGAACTCAAGGAGCACTTCAAGACGCACCGCGTCGCGCCGGGAGCCCTGCCCTGCCCCGAGAAGGGCTGCTGCTTCGCTACGGAGGATCGCAAGCAACTGCGCGGCCACCTGCGCCGCCTGCACGGGGCCTCCCCGGTGTCCTGCGCCTACCGCGCCTGCCCGCTGCTCTTCGCCAGCCGCCCGGCCATGGAGCAGCACCACCGCACCCACTTCCCTTTCCACTGCAGCCACTGCGACTTCATCACGGCCAATGCCAAGCTCTTCTGGCAGCACAGGAAGGGCCACACCGCCGAGCCACCCGCCGAGGCGCCCGCGACGAGCAGCCCCCCTGGCTCGGTCCCGCCCGGCCTCGAGCGGCGCCGCGTCCTGCCAGCAGGTACGGCTGGGTCGGGGCGTCAGGGACTGCGGGTGCTGCAGAGGCCGACTGTGCCCCTGCGTCCCAGTTACGACTGGGAGGAGTGGGGGGTGAGGCGGTGCTGCTGGAGGGCAGGGGAGCCCCATGTGCCTTCCTCCCTGTGATGCAGTTTGTGCCCCCATCTCAGCCGGGAGGGGTTTTGCGTAGGTGTGGTGAGGGGGGTGGGAGCCTGGAGCATGATGATCTCTGTCTTTGCCCCCTGAAGCAGCAGCAGAAGGGCAGGAGGAGGCAGGGAATCGCCAGCCTGGCTGCGGCGCCACCACAGCAGAAGCCAGGCCGGCAAAGCCTGCGGGAGCTGGGGAGAGCTTCTTGGAGGGGCAGAAAGCGTCGGCTGGAGAAGAGGACTCAGACAGCGGTGCGGACGAGTCGCTGGAGGAGGATGGCGAGAGCCCCTGCGAAGGCGAGGCCAGAGAGGATGGGAAGGCAGCTCCCAAGAAAGCCAGAGTGCGGCGGGCACAGCACTTCAAAGGTAGGATGGGAGCCCCTGCCAGGAGCTGCTCGGGATTTGTGTTACCAACAAGGAGCTGTCTCCAGACTGGCAACGGAGCCTGAGCTGGGCTGGCGGGGCCGTCCAGCAGCCCCACATCTCCTGCATGTGCACTATGCCCCCTGCCCAAGCAAACGCGTCCCTTCTTTCACCCATCCGCGAGTGCTGCCAGGCTCAGGGAAAAGCAGGCAAAATTCTGCCTGGCTTTGGGGATCAAGGGAGCGCTGGCACACCTGGGTTGGGCTGCGCTTTGCCAGAGTTGAGCAGGAAAGAGCTCACCTGAGCCATGCTGGTTGCTTGGGATGGGACAGTCCCTCCCCATAGATGGCTACCCATGTGTGTGCAGCCCCCACGGCACAGCTGGATCAGGGAGAGAACATCTGCCCGTGCTCTCCGTCTCTTCGGTGCTGACGGCTCCTCTGCTCTGCTCTCCCAGGGGACGTCGCAGAGGGCTCCGAGTACCTCTACAAAACCCACATGTGCCCCGAATGCAAGCGGTGCTTCAAGAAGCGGACGCACCTGGTGGAGCACCTCCACCTGCACTTCCCTGACCCCAGCCTCCAGTGCCCCAACTGCCACAAGTACTTCACCAGCAAGAGCAAGCTGAAGATCCACATGATGCGGGAGACGGGCGAGAAGGCCCATCGCTGCCCGCTCTGCCACTACAGCTCGGTGGAGAAGAACGCCCTCAATCGCCACATGGCCAGCATGCACGAGGACATCTCCAACTTCTACTCTGACATTTACTCCTGCCCCGTCTGCAAGGAGAAGTTTCAGCTCAGCCAGGCCCTCAAAGAGCACTTGAAGACTCACAAAGCTGAGCCCAAGAGGCTGAGCTGCTTCCACGGGGGCTGCGACTACTGCGCAGAGGACCGGAAGGAGTTTGTCCGTCACCTCAAGGATGCTCACGGCATCAAGGCGGTGGAGTGCAAGCACTATGCCTGCTCGCTGCTCTTTGGCACGGCCGAGGCCATGGAGGCTCACCGAAAAACCCACTACGCCTTCCACTGCCAGCAGTGCGACTTCATCTGCTCCAACAAGCACGTGTTCCGCAAGCACAAGAAGCAGGGGCACCCGGGCAGCGAGCAGCTCCAGTGCAGCTTCTGCCCCTACGCCACTTTCAACCCCGTGGAGTTTCACGATCACGTGGGCAAGATGCACGCCAACGAGAAGATCCACAAATGCACCGAGTGTGCCTTCGCCACCGCGCACAAGAGGGTGCTCATCCGGCACATGCTGCTGCACACAGGTGGGTGTCGGCTGTGGGGTCTCGAGGGCCGAGTTGGGATGGGGGGTCCTGTCCCAGCTCCGGGTGGGCAGGAAGGGCTGGGGCAGGGCTCCTGGGTCCCATCACCGGCTCTGCCACTGTAGCGCCCCTTGGCTGAAGCCGTGATGCTCCTGTCCCTGCTGTTAGCCCCAGCTCCTGCTGAGCCGCTTTCCCTCGGGGGGAGGCAAATCACGTTGTTTTATCTGTCACGCTGAGGGCGTTCCTCTGTTGCGTGTAGGAGAGAAACCTCACAAGTGTGAGCTCTGCGACTTCACGTGCCGGGACGTGAGCTACCTGTCCAAGCACATGCTGACCCATTCCAACGACAAGAACTTCATGTGCACCGAGTGCGGGTACATCACCAAGTGGAAGCACTACCTGAACGTCCACATGCGCAAGCACACTGGAGATCTCCGGTATGAGCCCCCCAGCGCCGCTGGCCTGGCAGCATAGTCAGGGCTCCCCAAATCCTGCTCCAGGGGTCTGCTGTTTCAGGTTGCCTTGTGTGCCAGACTCTCATGCCTGAGGGATGGCTGCAGCCTACTCTGGCATGTAAGAAATGCAGTCTTTGAGCTTGCAGGTTGTTGCCAGCATGGTGGTGCGGAGGGAAAGCTGTGTTTTGTGTCTCCGTGCCACCAATGAGGTGTATTACCACATCAGAGCAGCTCCGAGCCTGCTGCTCTGCTGGTGTTCGTGGGCCAAGGCTAGCTTGGGCACCTGCAGGACCCTGCCAAAACATGGTTTTCATCTCTCTGTTATCACTTCCTTTGGGTCTAGTCTGGCTCTGGGGATGCTGGAGGTGCTGCTGGTGTGGTGTGGGGGGGTGACATGGTCCCTACGGACTACACAGGGAACCCATCTCCTGTCCCCAGGCTGGGGGTGTGAAGCACCAGCAGTGCCAGGGGCTGCAGCAGGGAGGGATTGCCTCTCGTAAGAGCAGAGGGTGCAGATGGCAAACCAAAGAGTGCCCCTTCCCTGTGTGCCTGGCGTGGGGAAGCAGAGCTCAGTGTGCCCAACAGGGCTCAGCGTGCCCCGGCTCCTCATGCTGCCTGACCCATTCTGCTTTCGCCACAGGTACCAGTGCAACCAGTGCTCGTACCGGTGCCACCGCGCTGACCAGCTGAGCAGCCACAAGCTGCGGCACCAGGGCAAAAGCATGATCTGCGAGGTGTGCGGCTTCGCCTGCAAGCGCAAGTACGAGCTGCAGAAGCACATGCAGGCGAAGCACTCCCAGAACTACCAGGTGCCCGTCTTCCAGTGCCAGTATTGCACCTACCAGACCAAGTACAAGCAGGCGCTGCTGAACCACGAGAACTGCAAGCACACCAAGCAGAAGGAGTTCCGCTGCGCCCTCTGCTCCTACTGCACCTTCAGCAACACCAGCCTCTTCTTCCACAAGCGCAAGATTCACGGCTACGTCCCCGGTGACAAGGACTGGCTGGAAAACTACGCCAACAAGGAGCTGGAGGTCAGCTCACCCGAGGTGCTCTTCGGCTACGAGCTCAGCTCGGCCCTGCGGGTGGATGCCGCCTCCCCCCTCGCCACCAAGGAGCAGTGGGCAAAGGCAAAGCTGTCCCAGCTGGAGTCCCAGCGGGAGGAGGGCAACCAGCAAGAGTTTGTGGCGCCCCTCCTTGTGCAAGATCCTGCTCCACCGGAGAGTGGCAGCGAGGCAGAGAGAGGTGTGAGCGAGGAGGAGCAGAGCCGCCCCACTGCTGGCGATGCCCTGGGGGATGGCTCCACGCAAGAAGATGCTGCTGCTCAGAGCTCGCTGCTCGCTGCAGGCTCAACAGAGCTCGCTGCTTCTGGGAATGTGGCAGAGAGCTGCACCTTGCACTTGGAGGCACTGAGCGTCCCGTCTGACCCCTTGCTGGAGCATTTGACTGGAGAAGCCTGCGTGCAGCAGCCAGAGAGCGTGGAAATGGTGTCCTGCAAGGAGCCTCCTGCAGCCTGTGAGGTGCTGGGCTCCCAGGATGGCCTTGGCTTGGAGGACAATGACAATACGGTTGAAGACATCCCAGACTTTGAGGAAGAGGAGGCAGAAATACAGGAGGATGAGGCGGTGAGGCTGGAGGGCAGTGTAGCCGCAGGAGACAGTCAGGGAAAAGATGCCCTGAGGCAGGCCACGGGCTGCCCTGAGGGGTTGTGCTCCGACCACCACAAGCTGGTGGCAGACACTGAGACGAGAGAGAGCAGCCAAGCCGAGCTGCCAGAGGCCTGGCTTAGTGTGCTGAAGACAGCTGAGCAGAGCCACCCGCCTGTCCCAGAGGACACGGCCACTTCCAGTGACACTGCCAAGGGCGGCTCAGAGTCGGTGCTGAAGGCTCTGCGGAAACAGGACAAGGAGCAGGCGGAGACGCTGGTGCTGGAGGGCAGGGTGCAGATGCTGGTGGTGCAGTCGGAGAGCCAGATCTTTAAGTGTGAGAAGTGCTCGTACATCACGCGGAAGGAGAAGTCCATGTCCCTGCACTCTAAAGCCAGCTGCCAGAGCCGCCGGACCCCGCTCGTGTGCCACGAGTGCGGCGCCAGCTTTAAGCAGCAAAGGGGGCTCAACACCCACCTCCTCAAGAAGTGCCCGGTCCTCCTGAAGAAGAGCAAGATCCTCAAACCAGCTGGTCAGGAGCCACCTGGGTTGTGCCAACCTGCCAACCAGCCTGATGATAACAGTACAGGAACAGCAGAGAGCGAGAAGGGAGGTTCAGAGGAACCCAGGCATGCCGAGAGCCTTTGGGAAGCTGAACTTCCGCCTGCTAAAACGCAGGCAGCAGGCAGCCCTTTGGCTGCGGAACAGGCATCAGAATGTCCCATACCTGAGAAGTCCCTGCTGGGTGACAGCACACAGGTGGCAGAAGAGCCCCACCAGCAAGGGGATGGAGCTGAGCACGGTGGAGCTGCTCGTCCCCTCCAGCCTGAGAAACCCTCAGAGAAATACCGGCTGGAGGGAGGGAAGCTGCACTGCAACGCCTGCTCCTTCGTGTGCTCCCGCGTCTCCACCATCACCTCCCACGTGGAGGACGGGTGCCGGAGCCTGGAGCAGTTCTGGTGCTCCCTGTGCCCTGAGGCCTTCCGCTCCCGGCGCGCTCTAAAGAGCCACTCTGCCGAGAAGCACATCGTGCATCCCGAGGGGGATGGAACCCAAAGAACCGAGCTCCCTGCAGGGCACCTGGCCACCATTGAGACGGGCCAGCCCAGCGAGATCCCGATGGATGCGGCCCCCCCAAAACCCACCCTGCCCAAGAGGAGGCGTTTCTCCTGCCCTACCTGCCCCTTCACCTGCCACCAGGAGCGGGCCATGAAGACGCACAAGAAGAGGGGCTGCGTGGCGCTGGGCGAGTTTCGCTGCGCGTCCTGCCCCTTCACCTCCAAGGTGGCCAAAGCCCTGCGGCTGCACCGCAAGCTTCACCGCAAGCACTACAGCAAGCGGCCGCAGCTGCAGTGCCGCCAGTGCGAGTTCACCTGCAAGCAGGCCCGCTGCCTGCGGCAGCACGTCCGCATCAAGCACGAGGGGGTGAAGCCCCACAAGTGCCGCTACTGCGAGTTCAGCACCACGCGGCGCTACCGCCTGGAAGCCCACCAGTCCCTGCACACCGGCGTGGGGCGCGTCGCCTGCGGCGTCTGCGGCCAGACCTTCGGCACCAACTCCAAGCTGCGCATCCACCGCCTGCGAGTGCACGAGAAGACGCCCACCCACTTCTGCCCGCTCTGCGACTACGGCAGCTACCTCCAGAACGACATCACCCGCCACGTCAACAGCTGCCACCGCGGCGAGCTCAACTTCGGCTGCTCGCGCTGCGAGGCTCGCTTCAGCTCCGAGACGGCCCTCAAGCAGCACGTCCTGCGGCGGCACGAGGAGAAGGTGTCCTACGGCTGCCCGCGCTGCGGCTTCGTCTGCCACAGCGAGGCCACGCTTAAGTGCCACGTACAGAAGCGGCACCCGCACCTGGAATGCAGCGCCTGCAAGGAGACCTTCGCCACCCGGGAGGCTCTGGAGGAGCACAAGACGCGGCACTTCAGCCACCGCTGTGAGCTGTGCAGCTTCGCAGCCAAGGAGCGGCAGCAGCTGGTGTGGCATTACGTGGAGAACCACGAGCCGGCCGCCCCCCAGGACAAAGCCCTGCAGTGCCCCTTCTGCGACTTCACCTGCTGCCACCAGCTCGTCTTCGACCAGCACGTGAAGGGCCACGGGGGCACCCGTGTCTACAAGTGCCTGGACTGCAAGTACACCACCAAGAACAGGCAGAAGATCACGTGGCACATCCGCATCCACACCGGCGAGAAGC
>WEIS01041449.1:0-12126 GCA_013389965.1 Todus mexicanus
TAAACCAAGGGATGTCGATAAACCGGCTTCTGCTCCAGCATTTCTTTAATAGCAATACCCAGGCCTTTCACAGATGAGACAGAGAAGGCACCAATGAGTGAGCAAATTAAAATGTAGATCAGTATATTTGTCTGACCTCTCCTTGGAGCCACAATAAAAATCAGCACAAGGGCAGTAACTGTTAGGAGAGCAGCAAATGTAACAAACGCTGTAAGAAAAAGGAGAGGGAAGAAGATTAATGTGCGTGTGAGAAAATACCACACTATGTCCCAGTATGTGCTAAAAGTTATTCAGTGTCCTGAACGCTTTCCTATGTACTGCAGAAGTTCATTGCAATTGCATACAGACCTGGATCTTGCAGCTTACTTTCCATTTCATCTAGTGAGGTGATCTCCTCCTCCTCCGGGGCATGAATAACCATGACTGTTGACCCCAAAATGCTCAGTACACAGCCCAGCTTTCCATGAATATTCAGCTTCTCATTTAAAAAATAGGACGACAATATAGCACTGTTTGGCAAAATACAAATAAAAGGTTCAGCTCCACCAGCCATGCAAGACATGTGAAATCTGTGTAACACAATAGTAATTCCAAATTTGCATAAATAGGAAACCAGCTTGAAACAATCAAATATAAGGAGTTTTGCAACAGGGTTAGTCAGGTCCAAGAAGGTCGGATCAGGATTTAGAGGAGGTTAGCAACACTCCCCTCCAGGTTGTAAAGGGTCCAAATCACTCAAGGAACTTCTCATTTCTGACTGCGTGGGTCAGGGGTATACACTCTCACACACCTGTAGATAGACCACATGAGCTTTTCCTTTCTTTAAAAAATGGTTTAAAGCCTTTAATTTACCATTAGAATCAATGCACAAAAGTTTTGGGAACTGTTCCTCATCCATCCCTGGGCTATCCCACTCACGCATAGTTTCTGCCTGGTTTGCCAGAAGTCCCCCCAAAACAGAGAAGGCCCTAGGCTCTCCAAGGGGTTCAAGATTTAACCTGAGGGTAATAACATGGTCCCAATGAGGCCACCTCACAGGGGACATGATTAGCCCACTAGAACACAACCTCAGGCACAGACACAGGCTTACTGGTGTGTGGATGTGCTCACAAATAGGTTTTCAAGCAACTGATCAAATCACAGCTATTTTTTTGCACACAGATAACAAGCTCACTGGCATGAAGTTCTCACAACCTCTGTTTCATGAAAATTTGGAAGATCGCCATCCACATCAAAAGAGAGTGCATTAAAACTCAGGCTGTTTTGCAAAGCAGAAGCCAGGCAGCCAGTTAGTCTGCACCTACCTACAGCACATACTGATCCCAGCACATCTGTAGGTGACAGTCTTATGCTGGGTTTGCTATGACAGATTGGATGCATTTTTAGCAGTCAGATTAATCTTTAAAAAAAACAAACCCAACAAACTATGGTCCAGGTTGGTTTTAAACACAGTGTTTTCATACAGTATACTCAGGTCTTTAAAGAGTTTTAAAGTTAAAATACAATAATTCCATTTTGCTAATAAATTGTTTCCCAGAACACTTGTTCTAAGTGTAATCCGTTTCCTTCTTCTGTGATAGCCATATTAATGTATGCGCTTAAGTAGCTGGAAATTATTTGTTCATACATTGGAAATAATGAGTGTTTGAAAGGCATTTGTATTTCAAAACAACCATGAACTTTAACTGTGGCGTTTAAAAAAAGCTAAATTTTTTTTGCCTTCTTTCCAGAAGGACTGGAAAAGACCAAACAATCCCCAAATGCTTATTTAGTGTGCCTTAATATGAAATTATGCTCCTATGACGAAGTAAAGTTTTTGAAAATATTTTAATGGGAAAATACTGTATTTTCTTTTGAAGTTTTTTTTACAACTGAAGAACAGGATAAGACTTCTTAAGAAAGCTTCAGTACTCTACAAACATATAAATTACAGCCTTCTACCACTGTGAATCAGTAGTATATCTGGTATATACTGATAAGAAATACTTTCTAATATAGGTGGACGGCTGTCAGGAAAGCACATATCAGTCTTTGAAACAACTTATTCCCCCTATCCAGAAAATTCAGTTCTAAATAAGAAAGTGATCTTTCTACCAAGGAACAAAAAAAGCAATTTTCGTCTATATATTGCTTTTCAGTTTTCTTTTTAAAATTCCTTATTTTCAGCCAAACCCAGCATTTTTCTGTCACGCAGTGAATGGTTCATTTGTCAAGGTTTGCTCCCAGTTTGTACTAACCTTATCAGAACACTCAGTGCACCCAAGGGAGTAACTAAGGTGGCAGGTGCAAAGGCATATGCAGCAAAGTTCGCAGCTTCTCCTAATCCCACTGCAGAAGAAAACGTTTGGATCAGGAATGAAAGGAATATCAATTTAAGTATTTTGTATGGTAGCAAATATAAACCAAAATATTTTTGCTACATTATATACGCAAATATTCTGAAAGGAAAATTAGCTAATCTCCTCTGGACATAATAAGGCTGAAGAATACTAGAAGATGGACAGATTCAATCCCATCACTTTTGACTGGATAATAAAGAAAAGGTTGTTATTCTACAAAGAGCATGCACAATATTTGTGAGAGGGGAATATCAGAACATCTTCTGTCATAAAGGTGATTGCAAAGACATTTCTTTTAAGTCGGGGGAGTGAAAAATCAGGGAATAAATATATTTAAAATAATCTGCTTAGGCAGCATTTACATACAGGTTGAGAGGAAAGAGGTGACTTACTAGAAAGCAATCCAGCCCACCAAAGCCATTCCTTCAAATAAGAATATCCACCCTGTCCTGAAAGCAGAAAAAAAAAAAATCTCATCTTAGAGGAAAGACATCATCTCATTATAACAAACTAAATTACAGCTTTGTATTTGCTTCCTGTCATCTCATTGTGATAAATTAGGAAGAAAAATGCCACTGCAGGCATTATTTTTTTGGATATACAATATAAATATATTGAACAGTCAGTAACACATTTGTTTCATATAACCAAATTGTCTGGAACAACATATCGCAATAAACACAACAAACAAAAGAAAAACTTCTAATGCTACATATTTAATTCCATGCAAAGAGAATGATGAGACTAGTCCAATGGGCCTGTTTCTAGTTCTTAATATGTTCACTTTGATGAAAGAATAGTTGCATTAACTGTGGAAACTTTCACAGTAAGTATCCTTAAGCATCCTTTCTATAGCTCATTTCGCTTCCTTTTTTTTTTTTTTTTCCTAACAACACTGAAACCTAAATCTAGTTACCATCTTATGCCTCAAATGAGGTGGGAAAAAGATGGAAAAAAGAGACAGGCATTTCGAAGGGTAAGATGAATGGAAAATTTTATTTGGTATCTAACTGCTGTCAGGGAGGAAATATCACCAATTTACTAGATTTAATACCCACCACTGCCCCCATAGCTCTAGGAATTCTGAAATCCCAGTCTCTGTAATCACACGCAGAGAAATAATACTGTATTTCCACTCCTAGTCAAGACACAACTTCTGGTCACTGTTAAAGTACTAAAATTTTCAACTACAATAGTTTAAAATGTGTGACCTGGGACTCAAATCTTGATTTTGCCAAGTTACAAGGTGTTTCTGTCCCCAGCAGGAGCAAGGCAGCCACCACTGCTTACCAGCTCGAGGGACTCCTTTGTCTGCCAGTTTCAAAAGTCCTTTCTTCTTCAGTATGAAACTAGAACCAATAAAGATACTGGAACCTATTGCCAAAGCCAAGCCGATGTAGAGGTGATACTTGCTTCCAGCAGGTGTGGAAATGCTCCAGTTCATTTCACTGAGAGTTTCATCCATAGAGGTGAGGAGAGAAGAGTGCAATTCAGACACGTTGATGATCTGGCACCATGCTTGGCAGGAGTCGTGGCAAGCAAAAGAGAGAACAGCACCTGGGTGGAGAAAAAGTAGGACAACTGATTGATGAAAGAGGCACAGCTCTTGGCGAGCCTCATCCTCACTCCCTTCCATGTCTTCCCAGAGCGTTTGTAATTTCTCATAGTGCAAGTAACTCATAAAACCCACAAAACACACACAATACTGCTCCAAGTCACTACCCACCTGTGTAATTCACAGGTGCATGGCTTATTTTATATATATATATATTACTACCTTGGGTCAGTCAAGTGATTAGGGCGATGCCAAGGAATGCACCACTAAAATATTCTCTTCAATGTTAAATACAACTTGAATTGTAAAGCTAACCTGAAATCTCAGGATGAAAGGGTTCTTCTGTGTTGTGCAGAGGCCACATCCCCCAGACACAAACTTGTAGACAAATCCATGATTTCACATTGCCAGAGTAAGCCTGCTGTTATTCCAGGCTTCTGCTTTCACATTTGTATTTGTGATTTGGAAATAACCAATACAAAAAGAGAAAGAAAATCTATATAGGAAGCAAACTCTTGCTGCAAATGGGCACTACCGTGTTTTAACAAAATTGTTCAGTGACTACTACGTGAACCAGATCTTTAACCAGTCACAGAATTTTGAGGTGGTGGCCTCATTACATCTCACAGCAATTTTCATCTAACCTCAATGATCCTGAGCTGGAGGAAGGCCACTGCCTGCAAGGGACAGTCCTCCTGGCTATCCCCACAACACAGCGGCAGAGCCCGGTGATCCTGACTATGACTGAAGCATCACACTCGCAGCCAGCCAAGCCTTATCAGCATCACGACAGACAGTCTGTGGGAATGACATCATTGTCATCAGCCTTGAGGTGTTTTTTAAAGGAAGGAGAGGTATTGTGTTTCCAAGAACAAAAGGAGTCATTTTGCGTGGGAAAGCAGGGGACAGGCAGCAATGCTGCAGCAAGGCTTCCAGTAACCTAAGCTGACATTAAACAGTTTTTTCATGGAGGACTGCAGCATACAAACATCATGGGTCAGAGAATCTAGTCTGAAGTAGCTTAAAGGACAACCTTTTTGGAAGGAAAGGTTAAAACATGAAACAGCTGATGCAAAAAGCGTAAAAGCTTAGTTCATTGTGATTCATATAAAGCATTGGATGCAACAGATAATTTTGCTTTCCACGTTTCACCTGTAATTAAAATGACACATGAAGGATTCATCCTGCTGAGTGGCACCATCTCTTTTTTTTTTTTCCCACCAGAAAAAAAACACTTGGAGACTTCGTAGAAAAAGATATGCTCCTGTGTCTCTTCATACATAAGCTCTAGAAATATTAATGTTCCGTTAAAAGTATACTACATAATTAACAATAAGCAGCCTTGGGTAATTCACCTGATAGTGGTTAGGAATAAATATTTAAAATATCAGAAGCCTTAAAACCAGCACGAAATCCATCACTACATATTCATTTGCGGGTGACTGCTGATACTAACGCTGGGAGACAACACCCTTTACAAGCAAAGAAATTAAGTACCAGCTCCCAGTTTTTATGTGCCATACTGTACAACACACATATTACAGGCAGTTACCATTTGATTTTCAGGTTGTGCAATCACATTTCCTTGTTTGCCAAGCGAGTTTCTATAGAGCAGGAGTTGTTTTGTATTGCTAAGTCAGACTTCATAAAAATGGTCTCACAAGATGGGTATGTCCATATCCTGCAGCCGAAGGTTAAAATCTTAAAGAACTTACATCTACATGAAATTACTTTTTCATAGCAGTCAGGATAGGTAGTATTCTGCCACCTTATCATTACTAGAAGTTAACACTGGATAATCTGAAATAAACGGAATTTACATCTGCCTCTGAAATTATTTTTAAGTCCTAAAGTATTAGCATAGACTTAGAAGAAGAAAAATCTGCATTTACATAAGTTTTGACATAAAGATTAAATCACAAAAGAAAATTACAGAGAAGTCCTTTAAGCATACATGTTGCTCTTAGCTAACACATATCAACAACAAGGCAAAAAAGTGGAGAGGTTGCCAGTGAGTGAAACCCCTTAGCACTCAATGCCTTACAATGATGCTAAACTGGACTGGTGACAGTTGTACCACCACCACTCAGCTACTACAGGCTTCATGTGAAAAGCAGCAATACTTCTTGCCTTTAAGTAAAAGAATGCATAAAAATAAAAGCTCCTGGTAAGTATGGTCTTACAGCTACCTGAAATGTTAATGGCAGCTTTCTACCAGCGTGCTGGGTTTCTACAGTGAAGAAGATAATGCTCTTCTCCTCCTTTTTGTGAATGGTGTACTCTCATTCAGCTGGAGATGAATGGCAGGATTATTCTGTTCCATATGACACTACTAGTAAATTTTCTACTGATTCTTAAGTTCTCCATTCCTCAGCAGACTTTATGAAATCGAGTAACGAAAATTCAATCATGGCATCTGAAGTAAGTCACTCAGTGACTAGTGCTGCAGGATGTTTCTCTCCTTTCTTGAAGTGCCTTAGCTCACATTCACAGACACATTGGATTTTTCGCCTCTTCCATCTGCCAGCTGAGAAGACATTCTGAATGGTTTTGATCGCTTTAGTTTGCCGAGAAGTTTTTTCTACTTTTAAAAACCACATAATTTGTTCTGCTTGGTACATAAAAAGTAGTATGTCACTCCATTTACCAAAGAACCACCTGAGAGCTAGGAAGAGGAGGCTGATCCAGTAATTTGAATTATTTTATTACCCACTGTGATCAGTCTGAAGATTACCTGGAAGGACTGAGGAAGGTGACAAATCTCTGAGGCTGCCTGGTTTACTCAGCACTCAGTTTCTGTAACTAAGCTAGTTTCACCTCCCACTTCCACAGGTGAACAAATATGAACCTGTAACCAGAACCCCTCCTTGCAGAAATAAACTCCCTCGGTTCTGAGATTGCTCATAGCAATAGGAAACCAGTTTGAGTTTAGGTAGCGATTGTTGTAACTTCTAGAGTGTTTTTACAATTCAGCTAAATCCAAAAAATGTTCTCTCAAACACCTAAATATTCTCCATCTGAGATGGGGAGATCAGCCAGCCCAGTACTACACGCTCCACGTAGCGAGTTCAACTTGCTGTCATTTTGCAGTCCTGCACAAGCCCAGGACAGACGTACCCTGAGGTGCGTCAGTGACAGCCAGCGTAGCTTTCATCCTGCTACTGAAAACACTGCTCCTAAGTTATCTGGAAAACTAGTTGCTTTGATTAGACACTTAATTTGAACATTTTTATCGTGCTCATGAGTCAACTCACACCTGGCAGGAACATGAAACGCCTTTCTCTGTCATCTGGGAAACACCAAGCCCACTTTTGACAAGGCTTGGCTACTGGGGCCAAAAGTGGACGCACCAAGAGGCACCAAGGGATGGTTCCTCGGCAGGCTCCCATCCCCAAAACCGCCCAGAAGATGCTACAAAGAGAGAGGAAGCGCAGGAGCCTCCCTGGTGCCGCCAGCGCCACACTGCTCGCAGAACAGCTGCGTGACGTCACAGCGGAAAGTCTGACGTGTGCGGGAGTCGCGGCAGCCGCTCCCGAGCTTCGGCCGCAGGGGCAGCGACGGGGGGGCCCCGGCGCCGCGCACTTACCGCACCCCCACTTCCGCCCAGCGCCGCGCAACCCCCTCCCCCCCGCGCACCGCCGCGTCCTCAGCGCCGCGCACTTTCCGCGCAGAGCCGCGCAGACACTGACCCGGGCGGCAGCGCGGCAGAGCGGGCAGCGCCCCTCGGTGCCCCATGGCGGCGGAAAGGCCCTTTCCGCGGCTCTGCGGCGGCGGCGGCTCCGNCGCCAGGAGTGAGTGACCCCCGGTGGGTTTTATTCCGTATAAATCGTTACAAAGCTCTCGCTTTGAGCCCTGGCTCTGCAGGCAGCTGGCGGGGATCCCCCAGTCAGACCATCCCAGCTTCGCAGAACTAGGGCAGCATCTGGTGATACTTACCCTGAGATCACTCCCTGTGGTTGAACAAGCTCCAGGGTGGCATAAGAAACAATTATCTTTATTACCCAATTAATAGTTCTAAGGTAGAAGTCTAAGGCCTTGTTTTTAACCTGGGTAAGTGAAATACGTTTGCAAAATGTATGGCTTAATAAGCCATTACGTGCTCACCTAGCGTTGACCAACAAACTCCCTGGCATATTCTGAGGGCCTTCAGCAGGCACTAGGACTTCCCAAACTGAGCTGCATCTTTAACACAACTCTACAGAGCGTCACAGAGACATGCTGGCTTGACACTAGCAGAGTTGTAACCATGCTTTGCAGCACATAAATAAATCATCTTTGGTTTTGAAAAGTTTTTGCTCTGGTGCAGCCTGTGATGTATGGTGACAGTGTCAGCAAAATAACTTGGTTTTCCCTGTCTTAGGCATCCTTGACTTTGCAGTCCTGGGGTTAAACTGAGAGACAGTGTCAATGTCTTATTCTCGATTTTCATTTCTTTATTTTTTTTTTAACATAATCAGCACTCTGTATGCTAGAAGAAAAGGAGTGTTGCCTTTGATTTTATACATTTAATTATCCATCCACTCTAACTTTATAATGTCTACATTATACGAGCTTCTATTGAAGGTGGGCTGAACTGAGTGCCTTATAAAAAGTTTGATTTCTCTGCTTTAACATTTCTAAAACACGGGTTACTGATAAAAAAGAACAATAACTTTAAATAGTATTTAAAACAGTTAAATAAAAATCTTCAAGCACAATCTGAAAAGTTGGGAGCACACTTCCATCTTCTTGTGCAACATAAAGACGCCTATAGGATAAAAATTCATATGTGGACAGGTAAATGTCTGCAGTCTGCTCTCAACTCCTATTTTTGGTCCGTGCCCCCGCAGATCTGTCAGCTGTGTGTGTTCACACCCCTTTTTCTGCCAAAATGTGTCGATTTTTCCAACTTCCTGGAATTTAACTGAAGAACATGAAGTGTCAATCTTGCCAGCGACTTGGTAGATCTGCAAAGAAGGGAGGCGGTAACATCTGCGAGGGCCTGCTGAAGCAGCAGAGAGCATGGGAGAGGGTGAGCTGTCAAAGACCATCTCTTCCTCTGGCACAGCTCTTGCTGACCTGCTGGGCAGGGCTTCATTGCGATGCAGTACCCAGGATGAGGATACTGAGAAACAACGCAGTTAACACTTCTGCATATCTGCCTCTGTACAGGCCAACTCCTTTAGCAGACCATGGACAGCAAAGTCTTTTTAATTAATGAATAAAATATTTAACCTACGATACAGATTGATCGACAGCTGGATGGATATGAGCCAGCAGTGTGCCCAGGTGGCCAAGAAAGCCAATAGCATCCTGGCTTGTATCAGAAATAGCGTGGCCAGCAGGAGTAGAGAAGTGACCATCCCCCTGCATTTGGCACTGGTGAAGCTGCACCTCAAATACGGTATTAAGTTTTGAACCCCACACTACAAGAAGGACATTGAGGTCCTGGAGTGTGTCCAAAGAAAGGCAACAAAACTGGTAAAGGGTCTAGAGTCCAAGTCTAAAGAGGAGCAGCTGAGGGAACTGGGGTTGTTTAGTTTGGAGAAAAGGAGGCTGAGAGGGGACCTTGTTGCTCTCAGCAACTACCTGAAAGGAGATTGTAGTGAGATGAGTGTTGGTCTCTTCTCTCAAGTAACAAGTGATAGGACAAGAGAAAACAGCCTGAAGTTGTGCCAGATTTGGATTAAACATTAGGAAAATTTCCTTCATCAGAAGGGTTGTAAAGCACTGGAACAGGCTGCCCAGGAAGGTGGTGGAGTCACCATCCCTGGAGGTATTTCAAAGACATGTAGTTATTGTTCTTAGAGATGTGGTTTAGTGGTGGACCTGGTAGTGTTCAGTTTATAGTTGAACTCAATGATCTTAAAGGTCTTTTCCAACATAAATTATTCTATACACTTTACTTGGTTCTTGGTTGAAAAATTTTATATAGCTGATGCTTCGTGTTTTTAAATCTACAATAAACTGCGAAACAACGATGAAACTCATTTTCTGAGAAAAATATCTGAAGCGACAAAAGACTTGTAGCTGACAATCCAAGTCACTGGACAGGCATAAAGAATGTGTAATCTATAATATAATTACAGAAGTGAGCGGGTTACTGACTCTGCCAGAGTCTGTCAGATCTACTGGCATTCCTGCAGGGTCACCACACTTATTCTTTATACCAATGCTATTATTGAATGAAGTTCTAAATTTTACCAGGGAGTTTTCTGGTGGGCCACTCACTCTGTTCCTTGCAGGTTCCAGGTTGGGAGGCAAAGAGACATCTCAAGCCAACTCAACCTGGGTGTCACAAGGATAACCTCATTGTAGATTCAGCTCAGGTCACACAAATAACTGCTGGGCACAGACAGATACAGCACTTGTGCCTGTGGACATTTCAGAAGCGCTAATGCCCGTTCAGAGTGATCATGCAAAAACTAGAGTCTAGGCCTGGAAGATACTGGTAAAAGGCTTTGACAAAGTCATGCGCTGTGGGGTGCTGTGCTGTGTGCCTCATAGCACCCATGTCCACAGAGGACTTGCAGTCTGTCCAGTGCTTTCCAATTCCAGCCTCATCTGTATATGGGAATCTTACACACCAGCACGCATATTAAATTGCTTCTACCTCTTCCCTCCCCATCACGCATTTATTTAATGCTAAAGTAAAAGTACAGTACCACCTACTGGTGGAGATACTGTTTGCACTGGTGGTTTTCCAGTCACCAAGCTTCGCTGTGGTTGATTGTGCTTCATGACACTGAATTCCCTGTAACACCAGTATACACAAAAGACTGTTAAGCCAGAAGCCCTGGAGCCTTCTCAGCTACAGACCCATCTCGACATTCCTTGCTGAAAGCACATGAGCACTAGAAAAGACAAACAGTATTTGCAGAAAATAAGTCTGCCAAAACTGTCGTTCCAGTCCAAACACCTATCTGCGTACACAGCTACAGCACAGTAAACTGAAAGGCAATGTTGTGCCATTAAAACTTGCTTAGTTATCAATATGTATGTATAATGTAGCTAGTGTTTTGATTAGTGTGTGATGATTGTCTGAAACTAGAGGTAGCTTTAATAGGATTGAGAAGAATTACAGATGATGACAAAGCAAGATGCAAAAATAGATTAAAATTGGCCTACTAAAACAATAATCCATTACTGCGGTCATTCTCCCATCAGTCAAGGTTACTTCACTGGAATACAGAATGACAGGAAATATATCTGTGAAAAAATATTGACGCTAAACTAATGTAATTGTCAGTGAAGTCAATGACAAGTATGTAATTGCCTTTCAAAGGAGAGCAGGATTGAGACCACTTTGGTTGGCTCACCCACAACTTGTCCTGCAAACCTCTTTGCAGGTAAGTGAGGCCCTGGCCACTGTCTGACAGGGAACTGGTCTGGCCCAATAGGACTTCCTCTGTTTGAGAACTTAATTGAAAAACTTCACAGTAAAACAGATAAGAAAAAGTTAGTTAGAGTCGCTTTAGAGGACTGCTTATTTTAAAAGAAAACTGACTTCTCCACCAGACTAAAAAACGTGCATCTCCTTTGTAGTTCGTACTGGCCTGAGAGACACAACATGGAATGCCTGGCTTGGTTGGTCATCTAAAACTTTTGGATGAAATTATGCACCAAATGCAGGCGTTCACAATGAGTTGTTTGATGTTCCTGTGACATAAAACAAGGTATATGTCTCAGACACTCAGTGCCACTCACAAAATCACCACTCTGCATTGAACATTGCGACCTTTCAGACTGCAAACCAGGCAAAAAACCCATGAGAATGAGAGAGGTAAAACTGATCCTGATTCAAGACTAGCTGGATGCAGTGACCTTCCAAGATTCCTTTCATACCCATGATTTTAGACGAGGAGATGTAATTCAACCCTCTGAAAACAGTGAAGCATAGGCCAGAATTTAGAAGATTATTCACTTCCTCTATTTGTTATATTGTACACTTTACTGGAGATTTGTATATCTGGCTTCCACTGGGCATGATTTTATGATTTTCCTTGTTGCATAATACCATTTTATTTGAAACATTTTTTATTCTTTAAATTTCAAATGTCTATTCTCTTTCCTAGCAAATGGGCTGTCTTCAGTGCTGGAAAGTCACAGCAGCAGATGTATCTAATGTGTTTCTCTGGTCAGGAGGCTCACCTGTGATGCTGAGCATCATTTTGGGTTTGTGATTAAATCTACAGCGCACCAATCCACTTAAAAATGACCACTCAGTCACTTGGGCTGCAAGATTTAAGTTAA
>WEIS01041452.1:0-13904 GCA_013389965.1 Todus mexicanus
TAACAGGACACAGTTTGTGGCTGTTTCTGTCAAACCCCCACTGGGCCTTGTCATTTAATTCCAATATGCTCCGTTTGGTGTGTGGTAGTTAAATGGGAGACACTGCATCGTAAAGTGAAAATTTTAGTTTTGTAAAGTGCTATTGGTAAGTGGAAAGGTTGGAGTTTTTATCTGTATGCACTATTAATTCATCGTTCAATATTTCTGATTTGTGTTGCAGTTTTAAAAACATGTTCAAGTGTGGCAAAAAGAAAACAGCTAGAGAAGAGGCCTCAGCACAGGTGGTTCAGGAGGAGTACAAGAAGCTTGGACCAATAAGGTATGTCAAAATATAAATCTGCAAACAAGAGTGAGTAAATCCAAGTGTGAATTCAGGAAAATGTATAACCTATTCTGTTTCTGCCATAGCTACCCAGAAATTGTTACACTTGTTCTATTCATTCTAATGACTCTGCTGTGGTTTACCAGAGATCCTGGCTTCATCCCAGGATGGTCTTCACTTTTCCCAAAGTAAGTAATCTTTTCAATACACCAACAAGAACTGTACTGTGTCTTAACCATATACCTTCTTTTCTTTTCTTTAAACAAACGAAAAAAAAAAAAAAAGAAACAAAAGAACAAACAAACAAAAATACCCCACAATTTTCAATGCTTCAGAAATATTCCAGGCTGAAGTTACTGCAGACCTTTGTAGCGTATGCAGAATAGGTAACTCCAGCAGTCTCAGAGATGTCTGTGTGCAACATCTGAAATGTGCTAAAGCCGTTATGGGATAGAATAAAGTGCCTTCTAAGAGGGATTACACTTAGATTTTAGACTTGATCCTCAGTGGGGGAGAATGCATAACGACTGATGTCACAGTATCCTACTCCGTCATCAAATCTGCAATTTCAAGTATAAATCTTTGGTCAGAATTTTGTGATCTACTGCCCTTGGTGACAGTCACACTTGTATGCATACAGGCCAACATCCCCTGCTTTGACAATTCTAATTAATGATATAAATTACTTCCTGTTCACACATAACCCTCTCAATGCCACAGTTTAAATAATCACCAAAAATCCAGGAATAATTCTGGAACTATTACAGTTTTTGCCTTTCACTGCAGCTCCTTTCCCAGGATCACCTAGACTTCAAATAAGAAATCAATTGCTCTTACAAGAACTTACAATACAGTGATATCTCCTGTTCTCTTGCTGTAATTACTGTAATTTCAGTTCTGTTCTTCTGTGATAAAGGTCTGAGTTTTGCTCTAGAGTACTGGGAAGCAGTTGCAGTCTTGGGAGGAGCAGGACTTTGTGCTATTTAGGTCCTTCTGGATTTTACATTTATTACTGTATGAGTCAAAGGCCAGTGCTGGACTTGAACAGTAATTTTCCATTTCGTTTTCCTCTGTGTTGTCATAAATGACATGTGAACATGCATCCATCATGCCTCCTCTCTTTAAATATATTCCCACCATTCATACACTCACACATCCTCCGCAGTGCTCTGCCAGAAAGTCTGGTAGGGGATTTTACAAGGAATAATTCTAACCCTTTGAAGATTTAAAGCTTAAAGCAAAATTATTTTGTGTGAAAATAGTATTAAAATGTGCACTGAAAACTAAGATTGCTTTAAAATTACTTACTTCTAAATTATCAAAGAAATTGTGAAATAACAGTATTTTCCTTTTAACAACAGAAGAGCCGACGACCATTGTTTACTATGAAATACTGTATTCTTGAAGGGGTTTTGGAGTGTTGACCTAATTAAGCAACTGGCTAGCTAAGCAATCAAGCTACCTTTGCTTCCCTTTCTGCTTCATATTAACACTCAGCACTCATCAAACACCCTTTAACAAAATATATCTGATACTGAAAAGTAAACATTGTAAACAATCTTTCAAACATGAGACTTATAGCTCAAATTAATTATTTCAGTTCAGAGACCCCCATTTACCTATTTGAAATTGTCTGAGGATTTTGTTCGCTGGCAGGGAAAAAGCAGAATATTCTGATAATAAGCATGGTTACAGGTTCTGCATGGGATTGTGACTTTGTGGATGCCCTCTAATGTTTTCCTTGGAAGGAAATGCAAGCATGTGCCAGGTCACACCAGGCTGAATCATGTTATTGTTCGGGTGAGGCAACCTGAAAAGACCTGAAAAGAAACTAAGCTTGTGCTATTCCCTAACAATTCCTTTAACAGGAAAGAAAGGATTTCCTACTATTCGGATCGTGCTTATTTTTAGATAGCTTTCATTTGTTGATCAATTGCATTAACAGGCGTAAAAACAGGCAATTGGGTTTTTACTTCTCAGCCAAGATACGAGTGGGGCAAGGAGACAGTGCAGGTACAGCTGGGAATAGTAGAAGGCCACTTTCTTTAAAGAAAACAAAGGAACAGGAAAAACAGGAACTGGAACAGTGCTTCTATCAGTGGTTATATTGCACTTATCACCATGGTGCCTAGCAGGAGATTTCTAGCAGTGCACGAACTGCGACTTACATCTCTCATGCACTTGTTCCCTAATGCTTCCGTGTACAAAATAGTTCAGTAGTTTAGATTTAAGTATACTAATAGGCACGTGCACAACTTCCTTAAGGTTATGTTACAGTAAACAACTGTAATGAAATATTCTCTGACTTTAGAAATATGATTTCTTATCAGAAATGTGATAGCACTTACTTTCCACAGGATCTTGCCCCACCGTCTCAAGCCAGCCTCAGAGAAGTTATGTCACCTGCACAGATTAGCTTTTCCCTCATGAAAAGCCACAATGTCAGAGCAATAAGTAACTTTGAGGCAATCCTGGACCAGTGAGTAGATCCTATTAGGTAGGAATCACACCACTTTGTGGGTCTTAAACCAGAAAGCACCTTGAGGTCATGTATTCTAAAATGCTGAAGATCAGAAGAGCTGCATTGTTCTGTGCATTAAGCCCAGTGCAGATTTATTTTACTAGGACATGAATTCCCAGAAAGCAACTAGGCTTGATGTCAGGATGGCA
This sequence comes from Todus mexicanus, assembly GCA_013389965.1. Lineage (NCBI taxonomy): Eukaryota > Metazoa > Chordata > Aves > Coraciiformes > Todidae > Todus > Todus mexicanus. The sequence goes on from WEIS01041452.1 coordinate 2,993, forward strand.
AAGCACAGGTTCCTCTGCTTTTGAAATTTACTGCTTTCCTTGGTAGCTTGTCCTGGTGGATAATCATCTCTGTTGCCAACTGCACAAGAAAAACTCGCACCTTGGTTTTGGTCTGAATATAGCTTCCAGCCATCTGTTTTTTATTTCCTTACTGGATTAAAAACTTTTCTGTGATAGATACTTAGAGGATAAACATATCTGGTTTAATCTGAGACATGGCACAGGTTGCCCAGGTAGGTGGTAGAAGCCCCATCCCTGGAGGGGGTTCTAGTGGGAGGTGTCCCTGCCCATGGCAGGAGGGATTGGAACCAGGTGATCTTTGAGGTCCCTTCCAACCCTGACAATTCTATGATTCTACGATAATTATATCACTTTATAAGCTTTGTTTTGACAAACTAAATAGAATGCTTAAAGTTTTACTTCAAGTAACAAATTCTCACCTGTGTTCGTGTTCTCAGACCCTGATGTGCATCCTCCCAATTTACTAAATACCCCTTTAAAATATAAATTTTGACTTTTTTGAAATTCCAGAAGAAATATTGGTATTTAATTATGATACTTCCCCACTTTTTGAAAGGTCAGCCAATTTTTGATCCACATTTGTGCTGTATCAGAATTGAGGAGAGCTCATTTTTAAACAGCATTATCAGAAGTTCTCAAATATACCTTTATCAGTTAATATTCTAAAGGAAATTTTGTAAATCTATTAAAGACTAGTCCGTGTTACCTCTCTGTAGAGGTAGTCAGCAGGGTGTTGTAATAAATGTCATATAATGCTACAGAGAGCAGCACAGGGTAAAAGTGCCTGTTTCGTTCTCATATGTTGACAGCACAGGATTACAAATCACTTCTTCTGTAGCATTTTCCTTCTACATCCTGGCCTGGTTCCAGGCTGTAGGGTATTAACTTCAGTTAGAGAAGTTTCAAGCTGGCCTTTGGCCAGGACTTTGTGAACCTCATATGAAACAGAAAGTTCAGCACTGAGCAGCAACTGATTACAGCTCATGTATGCAAGGTGGCCTTCCCTCATTCTTCCTCAGACGATTACCTAACTGCATTGTTTCTTTTTTCTTCATGGTTTGTTGCTTTCTCTACTTCCAATACAGGGTCACTATGTCTTGTGGCTTGTGTCTATGATCCTAGTAGTGACAACCATAGGAGGATGACAATAAAGCTCTGCTGCTTTCTCTTAACTACCAAATCATTATCCTTCATGGGTATGCACAGTGTTTTTAAGGCCTATTGGACTGAAACTATTATAGAGCACATTCATGTTATTAAATCCACCATGGAGCTGTGAAAATCAGTTGTTTAAGTATCAACTAGTCCCAAACGTTTCCCTTCTCCAAGTTATTTCTTTGTATCAAAATAGCACATGTTTACTCAAGATGTTAATTTATTAATGTAGAGGGCTTGCATCTAATATTTCTACAGATGTGGTGAACTGACATTGGTTGTCTGCCAGAGGCCCACACAGTCACTCTCTCACTCCCCGTCCTCAAACAGGACAGGGGAGAAAATAAGGTGGAAAAGCTTGTGGGCCAAGATAAAGACAGGGAGATCCCTTACCAGTTACCATCATGGACAAAACAAATTTGATTTGGGGAAAAATAATTTCATTTAACAGCCAATTAAAAATAGAGTTGGATAGTAAGAAAGAAGGACAAAAAATAAACACCTTTCCCCCACCCCTTTCTCTCCAGGCTCAACTTCACTCCTTCACTCTTTACCCATCTACCTCTCCCCACTGCACCAAGCAGCACGGGGAATTGGGAATGGGGGGTCATGATCAGTCCATAACAGCTCGTTTCTGGCACTCCATCCTTCTCCTCACTCTTTTCCCCTACTGCACCTGACTATGTGTTGTCTTCTTATTAACTTCTCCTTAGGTATAAAGGCTATGCTACCGATTCAACAACTGCCTTAGTGATAGGCATCCTGTTCTTTATTATTCCAGCAAAAACATTGTCAAGGACTTCAAATGGAGAAAACAGTTGAGTATATTTTGATGTGGATTTTGCTACAATAAGGTATCTAAGATGCTACCATAAATACAACTTTCGGCACTTGTTAGAGGAATGCTGTTAAACACCAATGTTACGGCCTTAATACAGAATATTTTACTGGGATATGAAGCGTCCCTGGGCTGGAAGTCAGTGCCAACAGTTAAGCAATGTGAGCAGCAGGAGCTAGTGCTAGTGCTGTGCAGGAACCGGCCACCTGCAGCCCACCACCACCAGTGGAAAACACCTTTCCATTGACTGCAATGGGCTTTGAATGGGACTGCATGGGGCAGCACTGGGATTATTTTTTGAAAGTGTTACCACTTAAAGTACTGTATAAAATTTGACATGGTAAATCAGTCCATACTCATTTAATTTTTTTCCCTTCCAAGTGGAATTTACCCTGATTAAATTATACCTCTGGATTGTCCTCTTTATGCATTCAATTCTGCTGCTGAGATCAATGAGATCTGAGGTTTCACAGAGAATGCAAGAACCTAAATCAGTCTGAGTGAAACAGCGTTTGCTCAGCAATCTGTCTGAATAATGCAGTTTGATTGAGTAAATTAAACTCGTTGATATCCCAGAGCTATCATCTTCCACATACGGAGGGAGGGGAGAGGAGCCAATGCTCCACTGATGGAGACCATTATAACACGATTGTCTTCAGGTTATGACAATTTTCACCAGCTAAGGATTTGTCTCTGGAATTGCAGGTTGTTCACTTCAAAGACTTTCTTCACATTATAATGATGAGATTTTGCCTTTGAATATTTCCCAAGTACTTCCTCGGATAGATAATTTCAAGATTTTTTTCAATATGTTTTTAAATGTTGGTGGGGATTTTGTTTTGGTTTTAATTATTTTTTTTCTCTAGCTGTTTTTGGTTACGCTCCACTGATTACTTGGAAGGAGTTTCAGTCATGCATGCCCTGGGAAATAGCTATTCTTGTTGGTGGTGGCTTTGCGCTTGCAGACGGCTGTGAGGTAATGCAATTTATAGAAGATCCTGAATAATTAGCATGACCCACACCAGAAGAAATTCAGACAGGCAGTGAATTCACAGTTATTCTCTTGTTTTAGCAAGCTATAGTCAAGACATTCATAAAGCAGTGGTACAAAAAATGGACTTCGCTTTGTCTTCAAAGACTAAGCACAATGATGACTACTGTTTGCTACCTGCTGTTACCACTGATGGTGGTAGGAGTTGTGCAGACACACTGTTTCCAAAGTTGTAGAGATAATGTCTCATGTCACTGAGATACCTCTCACGTGTAGCCCTGCTGGCTGCTCCAGTAAATCAATCAGGCTTGGGCCCAAGCTCTGGTTATGAAGCCTGGTATGTGCACATTACAGTTTTCTGATTAAGACTCCTCTAAATGTCTCAGAGGTGCAAATAAATGGAATATAGTTTGCATGAGTTCCTATAGGACATCATTGAATTAGGAAAATGTGTTTTAAAAACATGTGGTAGGAATATGAAAAATATTTCAGATTTTTTCTCTTCTACCCAAATACTTTACAGTTAGCAGATGAGTAAATTCCTGTTCTATACCATTTATCACATTTTCTTTTCAGCGATTTGTAAAACACATTTGTGTTGTTATATTCCTTATGCAGGTCTCAAAACTTTCTGAGTGGGTAGCAAGTAAATTGAGCCCTCTAGGATCATTACCCTTGTGGTTAATTATCCTGATATCGTGCCTCATTGTCACTACAGTAACAGAAGTGGCCAGCAATCCAGCTACCATTACGATATTTTTGCCCATACTATCTCCTTTGGTGAGTATAACACAGGTTCTTCTTAATCAGAACCTACTAACACCTTTATGGCTCAAAGAAGCAATTATTAAAAGTCTCCAGAGAATAACTCATGCCTTTTTTTCTTTTTTTTCTCGTGCTCTGTTGTGTATTGGATTGTTTGTTTTGGGGCTTTCTTACAGGAGATACTGAAAAACCAGTAAAATTAGATTAAAAGTTCAACACTCAGAAATGGACACTGTTATTCTCATTTGTAAATAGTCAAGGCATTTTGAAAAAACAACTCTTTTAGTGTTTCTTCAGGACTACATCTTCAGCAAAAATGGTTAAAAACTGTCCAGCTAACACCAAAGAGAGGAAAGGGCTAGTAGATGTGCTTTATATTTAATTCTCATTTCTTCTTTCTTTAGCTCATGTCCTCTCTTCTTGTCATCTTTATCAAAATACTCAGTTCTTTCTTCTTCTTCAAAACTTACTGATAGTCTTCTAGTGTGTAGATTTTCCTCTTTGGAAGACTGGGTGTAGATTGTCCTCTTGGCCAGTCTAGACGCGTACTAATACCCTTTTCCTTTCTTACAAAGAAACCTTAGTCCTCACTTCATTGAATCCCTCCTATGTATTACATACAAATTCAAATTTATTGTATTTCTTGCAGTGTTTTAGCTTTTAGTGCTTGCGCAGTGTGCACAGTCTTTGCAATAGTCTTATTTTATGGACTCAACTACAATTAGAAAACATCAGATGTGAATTTAAAGTTCAGTAGCTATTCTGCATTAGAATCACCTTTGTTTTTCTGCAGCGTTCCCGGATGTAATCTTAGTGAGTTATCTGAAAAGATTATTTCTCACTAACAGTTAACAGTTCACTTGTGTTGATATAATAAGTTCATATTTCTGTATTTTATTTGACAAATGTGTCCCTTGACAGCTGTTCTCTTTCCTTTATTTTACAATAGGCTGAAGCCATTCATGTGAATCCCCTTTTCATTTTGATACCTGCTACTTTGTGTACTTCTTTTGCATTCCTGCTTCCTGTAGCAAACCCAGCCAATGCCATCGTATTTTCATATGGTCATTTAACCGTTATGGACATGGTGAGTTTTAAACAAAACTCCCTAAAGGGGATTTTTAGCTTTTTTAATTTTTTTGCAATGTCTTGATGTGAGTTTCTACTTTCTTTTTCTTCTCCTTTAGGTAAAGGCTGGTTTGGGCATTAACATCATTGGAGTTGCTGTAGTTATGCTTGCAATTATGACATGGATAGTGCCTATATTTGATCTCTATACTTACCCAAGCTGGATACCAAACATTCCTCCTACAAATAGCACCGGACTGTAAAAAACCCAAAATAATCCTGGAGATTGGTTTGGATTGTTATGTTTTCTTCCTTTTTCCACTGACACGTGGATAGTGACTTAAAGTGCTTTTCGTCACCACAATGATAGACGTACACATTATTATAAATACTATATTTCACAGTTCCAGAGACTGATGATCCAGTCTGAGAGTCTAATCAGGAAGAGTGCTAGACTTTCGAAACACCATGAAGTCAGATCAAGTTTCTAATCTAGTTCAGCTAGTCTGAATTATTATATCTTCATGTTATGAAGGAAAATATAAATGTGCATAGCACTACCACTGGCAGTTTGCCCCCATTCTCAGGGTAGTGGAATAATGAGATTCAGATTTTATTATTTCAAATGTGTTTTCTTACTATTACTTTGATAACATATGAGGTTTGTGAGAGAACACGCTGGTTTTCTGTTTTCTAGATTCAAACTTTGTTTGAAATTGTGTTGATCACAAACAAAAGATCGGACAGGGGATTGTCTTGGACACAGTTTACAGACCTGTGAAGAGTGCACAGAAAACGGAGAAGAGCAACTCAGCCACCTACACAGCACTTTTATCTGTCAAGCACCTTGTAATCTGGAAGGAATATACATGCTTAAGCATATAGTTAGCCTAGCTCCTTCCAGGACCTCACTGAAACCTGTTGTTGTTGTTGTAGTTTAGTGTTTTTCTGGATAGACATATACTGATAGTTTTGAGTTGATCTGTATGAATGGAGACTAAATTATCATCATACTTCTCTGCCAAAAGTTGAGATGTATCCTATTAATGAATGAAAGCACAAGATGAGTGCTGAAGATGAGATACGCAACAAGACTATAGTGCAGCTTCAGCAGGATCTCTACAGAACAGGTGGCAGTTTAAGTTTACTAGACTGTGTTAGCGTTGTAGACGTAATGCAGTGTAGTCAGAATGGGAGTTTGGAGCTCAAAGATGTGTTAAAATAATGATATTTTAAATGGTTGTTGCATGTTTTCCACAGTAAGGACCACAGCATTTTACTTGTCAGCAAGACCCATGACAATTTGTAAAAAGAGTTTAGTGAATATTTTGAATCAAAGATGCATGCATTTAGCTTGGGTCATGCCTGTGATGGCTGTAAATCTTAATCTGTCTTTTACAGGTAGTGTAAATCATCCATGTTTCCTAACAACAACAAAGCACTTTGGGGTTTTTATTAGATGGTTTACATCTATTTTTGGTAGTGCATATTTAGAGTAGAGATGCCAGTCATGACTTCTACAATGTCAGAAGACGGTATATAGGACTGTTATATATGTAGTTTGTTCCCATTAGCTTCTAGTTGCAGATTCAGCTGCAATGAATCATTAAAGAAGCACTTTTTTTTAACGATGATGTTTTTGTGTAATTGCTACCTATACATGCCACTACACTTTTCAGCTTGACTGAGGATGCTCTCTCTTTAGGATAGCTACCTCCCTTTCCCTCTCTTCCTCTTTCTCTTCCTCTTTCTCTTTCTCTTTCTCTTTCTCTTTCTCTTTCTCTTTCTCTTTCTCTTTCTCTTTCTTTCTTTCGCTTTCTGTTTTCCTTTTTTCCTTTTCCTTTCCCTGTTTTCCTTTTCCCTTTTTTGTATTTTTTGTACAGTACTTGGCAAAACAGGGCTATGCCCATGACTAAGCCAATCAGGAGTTGCCACTGTACTAAAAATGGCAAATTATCCCCTGCAGTAGTGATTATGATTACAGATATGCAACAGCACGCTAAATCGAACCTCTAACTCCTCAGGTACTAGAGAGTAATGCTTATGTAAGTAGCTAATCCAAGATATAGGTCTTGGATTATATCATACGGTGTCTTCCCAGGAGGATGTGCAGCCCAGAAACAAGATGTTCATGTTTTATGGAGACCTTCGGTCCTGCAGGCATAGAGGAGAGAACCAGCTAAGACAGTGCTCTTACTTGAAGGTTCCCAAGTATCAACTTTTCAGTTATGTCAGTAATTTCTGGATTATTCAAGAGCAGTGGAAACAGTAAATCATAGAATATTTCAAGTGGAAGGGAGGTCAAAATACCATCTCATTCAACCTCTTGCTCAAAACAAGTTTAACACTGAATTCACGACAGGTTGCTCAGGGTTTTGTCTAGTCACATCTTGAAAATCTCCAAGATGTAGACTACCCAGCTATAATGTTCTCCAGTGCTTTACTGTCTTTGTGTTGAAATGTTTTGTCTTTAAACAATGGACAAACATATTCTATTCATTTTAGTCAAATGGACTCATTTTTCTTCCTTTTACTTGGGATAGATTTTTTTTCTTTGTGTAAAACTGTTTGCTTTTTGTTGTTGTTTTGGGGGTTTTTTAACATGAAAAAGGGAGACGGTCCTCTTTGTGGCCTCACGTTCACCATTCCCAATGGATGTGATATTTTCAGTCTCCACAGGTCTGCTCTTCACAGTCACCAGAATTATAACCATGTGGCAACTGTTGTTCAGACAGAGCAAATTTGTTAATTGCTTATGAACTGTGGCCCAGTTTTATTAATGTCCCCAATATAGAATTGACTGTAGTGACATCAGTCTTGAATATGATGACATTGATGTCTACAAAGGTCCATGAATACACTGCTCTGTTAAATGATGCTTTGACACCTATCTTCTCTCTTCAATGTGCAGTTTTCTGTGTAAGCTAAAGCTCAGTTTATGCCAGACGATTTTCAGCTGTTCATTTGCTTTGCTTTTTGGCACATTCATAGGATCAGATAATACAATGAGAAAGGCCCATCATGTCTCAATCCTCACATAATGCAGACCACAGAATTATCCTAAACTACTTTTTCAGGACAGAGAGTGTGATAAAGTATCTTAGTAAACAAGAAAGAAAATTAACATTGTTTAATGAAGTAAAAACTTTTTTCACTATAGTCTGTGTATGCAGCAAATAATATGGAAAGAGAGAAGGGAGAGATTTGTAATGTAAAGGTTAGTCAGCTGTTGGGCCATGGGTATTTTTAAGTTATCAAAATGAAATGCTGACTCACATCTTAACTGTCATAGTGTGCCAAATTAGTGACAAAAATGAAACAACCAAGCATGAGGATTTTGATTGTATTCTATAAGTAAACCAGTCATGAATAAACAAGTTTGTTGTAGTGGGAATGTAGGTTTCACCAGGAATTTTTATCCTTGCATTGTTGGAAATTTAAGGAACAGGTCAGACACAATCTTTGAGCTGAGTTATTGCTAACTTATTTTTAAAGCTTTTAAAGTANACTTAGTTTTAAAGCTTTTAAAGTACTTTTAAGTCAAAATTAACACCTCTGCAGTGCAGAGATTAATATTGCTAAAATTTCATGTTTCCTCGCCTGAGAGCATTGAAACAGAGGGGAAAAAAAAAAAAGATCTCAGAGTGGCTGGTTCTCTGATTAGCCAAGGGGTGGATTTGGCTTCTACTGCAGGCACAAAGCATCACGCTGCCTGCCATCAGAAAACATGCTCTTCTTATGTTGCTATTACATTAATTTATCCAGAGTTTGTGAGTTCTGCGACAAATGGTAGAAATGTATCTATAATTATTTAAATAGTTGATTAATATATGATGACTACATGAACTATTTGTAAATTGCTTTGTGCATAATTTTCATATAAAATTATGTACTTTTCTTCTTTGCCTCAGCTGAGTCTAATTAGTCTACTGTATTAGTACATAAGTTATATTTATGACTTACTATTTATTATTTGTGGTTCCATTCCTTCTGAATTAAATGGAGCTTTGTCATGTACTTCATTAGGTCTTTGTTCTCCTTCTACAACCATGCTATATTTAATACGTTTTCATTTTGCTTTCGGAAGATATATTTTTAGATTATCAGAAATCACAAAACAAGTGAACCCTGGAAAAAGCTTACTGTCTGTTTTTCTACTACAATCAGACAGTCAGAACTATCTTGAAGTGTAAATCCCCCTATATACCTTAAAAATTAATCGTCTGTTTACTACAAGGGTCTTGCTTACTTAAAGTCAACCAGTCTATAGCCCGGGTGCTTGCTGAGGAGCAATGCAGAACAGCAGCTCTAGAAGGGTGCGATGAAAAACAAAGAAACAAAAAACAACCAACCAAACAAGCCTTATACCTTGGATCTTACAACTTTTTGATTAGATGTAGATACCAAGTCAGTTCACATAATAGTTACAACAATCAAAAGACTGTTTTGTGTTATATGCAGCTTCTAGCAGGACCAGAAGGCTTCTAGAGACCCCGTAGATGCACAGAAGTCTAGACCTGCCCCGCTCTCCTGCTCTTGGCAGCCCTCAGTAGGATGCTAGTTGCTCTGATGGTGACACCCTGCTGCCCCAGAGCTCCTGAGGCTTAGGATATTCCCCAGTAGTCAGGTTTGCACAGATGTCAGATTGCTTTGCAGCTATTAGTGATAACTGATAGCTTCGGTTATCAGCTTAGTTCTCTGTCTCCACAAAGTTGATTTAATGTTTTACGGGTTTTAACAATTACTGAATTCTTTGTCATTGTAATTCCTTAATACTTTTGTCCTGTGTTTTTGGAAGCAGTTGTATGTTTCTTCACCTGCACAATGTTCAATTTCTGAACAATTTTCCTTTACCATACTGATCGACTATTTCAAAAATATTTTCAAAATGTTGTATAGTCCAACATGTATTCGGTGATAAAATTAAAAAGAGCTAAAATTGTGTTCTGTGAAGAAAGATTATCTTTCAATAAAAGCGCCTGATATTTCTTGAACCTTTTTTACTGTTATAATGTCTCAATCTGATATACATGGCAGAGAAGAATACCTGCCTCAGCTTTAAACTTAGTGAATACCAAAAAAACAACTTTTAAAATAATTTTAAAAGGAGAAACTTCTCTTAGCATTATAAAACAGTTGTAGGAAAATTTATGCTTTCTGCTAGGTTCTTCTACAAACACAGGATAAATATATCACAGGCTCCAACTATTTGGTGCTTCATTGGAAAAATCAGAAAGCAATCCATATACTTGCGCAAAATAGTCCCTGAGTGCCTGGTATCCAAGTCAGGGTCCCTTTAAGTCAGGGGAAATCATTTTAGGTCAAGGTGCTGGAGCAGACCCACAAGGATGGCTGGAAGAGTCAACTCCAAGCATTTCACTTGGTCATCCTTCAATGAAAGCCTATGTTCAGTTGTGACAAATGTGGAAACTTGGGTGACAAGCCCCAAGAGTGGCCTCCAGGTTACTGTCCTAAGTTCTCAAGTGCTATACAAGATGCAGGAAAAAAATAGATGCCACATGAAGGCTGAAGAACCAGCAAGCTAGTACACCCAAACCATCCAAAATAAAATGCTAATGTGTCTGAAACTCTCTTTTCAGGCATCAATCCAAGAGTGCTGCAGAGCATTTTTGAGCAACCTGCTACCTTCACTTAGAGATTTCCGTTTCCACCCTCCACCATCCTATAACAACACAGGAAGCAAGAAAACTTCTTTTGTGGTCCTTCCTCATATACTGACTGATTTGAAGCCACAGCTTTTACATCCCAAAAGGGAGTCCAATGTTACTAGACCATAAGATGTATTGTCCTCCTGGCAGACTTTGTGTAGCCGACAGAGGAAAATTTGTGAGCCCTGAAAGGTTAGCTATAAGATCTGACAGCTGGGTCCCCAACTACAATTTAGCCTTCTCCTACTGGTACCCCTTCAAGGTGTGGGGAGAGACCTTCACCCTGAGCAGCTGAAGGCGAGAATTTATTGCTGTAGCTGGACTGTGGTCCCACACGCCACAGAGAGATATAGGTGCAGTGACGTTCAGAGGTGCCTTAATTAAGAATGAATCTGACCAGTTTGA
>WEIS01041456.1:0-11527 GCA_013389965.1 Todus mexicanus
GAGCCCAGGATTCAAGGGGCAGCATCCCCAGTGCCCAGGGCGACAATCCCTGCCCTATTTCTGCTGGCCACCCTGATGCTGACACAAGCAGGATAGGATGCTGGTGGTCTTCTTGGCCACCTGGGCACACTCTGGCTCATCTTCACCCTCAGGTGCTTTTTTGGTGGGCCATTTCCAGCCACTTTTTCCCAGCATTGCAGGGGTTGGTGTTACCCAAGTGCAGGACCCACAGTACAGCCTTGTTGAGCCTCATACCATTGGCTGAGACCCATCGATCCAGCCTGGGCAGATCCCTCCATACAGCCTCCATTTGGAGGGTCCCTCACCCACAGCACAAAGCAGTGTTCAAGCCTCTTGCTTACCAAAGCTCAAGCTGGTAAGATTTTGCTGCCGGACAACATCAAGATCAGCACAAATCCCCAGGAGTCAGGACCAGCTGAAGTTGAATTCTGGCACGTAGCAGCAGCTAAGGACAGGTTCTGGCCCACAGCTGCACAGGTCCAGAAGGGACAACATTGTGGCAAGAGATGTTCTCTGCCTTGGTGTTACAGGGCATGTGAGACTGCATTCCTTCCACGGCATTACAGATGTCAGCAAATGCCAACTCAACAGTTCGTATTTTAAGCTCAATTAATTATCAGCAGATTTATTTTTAGCTTCCCTTCTTGAAGGGACAAGTCTGGGGAATCTTCCACTCTTGCTTCGACTAAACCAACAACCCACTGAGAGCCCAGATTTCATGTCCAGAATCTCTCCCCTTCCTCCTTGCAAATTTGAGCCATGGGAAAGAGGTCACGATCTAGGCGACAGCAGAACTCCTAACGCATCCTTGGGATACAGCTCCAGGACACCACCCTGACAAAGTGGAACTCTAGGACAGGAATTTTCAGCAAGCCTTCATTTACCATCAGCAGCACACATCTTGCTGGACCCCCACTTCCCAAAGTTCATACTTTCCACAAGATTTGCGCTGCCCCAGAGCACGGGCTCGCAAGAATCACTCACCGACTCTGTGCAAACATCGCTGTTTTCGATAACATTGGCATCCCCGATGACTTTTCCAATTTCCCTCTCAAGAGATGCCAAAGACTCCTGGGCCTGTAGAGGAGGGTGACAAAAATAAAATATTTAAAACACCAGAAAGCCAAGCGAGGGACGCACAATTAGCAAAGGCTGAGAAGCAAACCCCCATCTCTCCAAGAGCACTAGCGACACACGAAATCACTGTTCAGGAGGAAATCTGTTTTATGCCAGCTTTGCCCAGGGGACCAACACATTCGCCAAGATTGACATGTCTCCTTACAATCAGCGTGTTGCATGTCAGCCTGCCTGCGTTTAACAGCAATTCTACGGGGAAGCTTTAATAGTCTCATGTCAAGTTATTAGGTAAAAAATAGTGCAGCGACATTTTTTTGTGCTAGAGTAGCTGCGCAGGCAGATCTCCAGCAGCCTAATCGTAGATCGGTGTTTATACAGAACATACCATGAACCGCGGGCATCAGCACAGCTCACATCATGTGTCAACATCCAACACAATTGTCCCGAGCAAAATATTTGAAACACCTTATCACAGCAGGTCTCCTTTGCCTGCTCCACCTCCTGGCAGTGCTTTTCTGATGATCTGTCCCTGTTCCAGAACGAAAGCTGCCCCACTACCAGCTCTCCCCACTCCAGCCCTGCAAGAACGCTGCCCAATTTCACAGAATCATAGAAGAACTAAGGCTGGAAAAGGCCTCTTGGATCATCAAGTCCAGCCTATGACCTACCCCCACCACTCAGCTAAACCCTGCCACTAAGTGTGGCATCCAGTCTGGCCTTAAACACCTCCAAGGATGGTGACTCCACCACTTCCCTGGGCAGCCCATTCCAGTATTTTATCCTCCTTTCTGTGAGGAAGAGCTTCTGAATATTTCCTTACTCTGCACCTACCGCAGAAGGAACAAGGTGTTATAGAATCTGGAGCCAGTGCTCAGCTACTCTGCAGGCTATTCTTGTCTCCATTTATCAATTCACCTGCAAGAGGTTCATTTCTGGGGTGACAGACAGCACTGAGACCTCTCACGTTTCAAGATTTCCCACTCCAATCCATCGTGCAAGAGCAGGCATTGAGAAGGAGCAGAGGTAACCCACCTGCTTGTCTCATCAAGCTCGCGCAGAGCTAACTTTAAAGATCTGCAGTCTCCTGGCTTACAGCTGATTTGTAACCACGTGCCAACGGGCAGATGGTTTGTAAACCACTCATAACCCACTGCCATTTGAGATTGGATTTAAAAGCTTCAGGTCACAGTGCGGGTGTAGGGCTGTGGGATGGGCATTTTGTTAGGCTGCGTTTCTTTAAATAAAGAATTATTTGTCAGCCCCAAATCACCACTTGTTCCCATTCGCATAAAATTAGCATGAACAAGAGACTCTTTCAAGGGTAATTCAACAGAGCCATTACTGGCATTTTTATCATTCCAACAAACAGGCAGGTACCTTCATGAGCTCTTATGCCCACACTCTCAGTTACTCAGGGAACCAGCGAGTGGAGCAAGACACCCCACCAGGCAGGATGTCTTCTCTAGCCACTCAAATCACCACATTTTCCAGCACTGCAAAACTACAGACCTTGAAGGTTTGGGTAACGTTTAGATCTCTAACTGCTACGGCTCTCTGCTTACCTTGGGCAGGTCACCAGCTACCTTCTGTCTCTCGTTCTGATCAACTTTGAGTTTTGATAGCGTTTCGTTTAGCTGCGTTTTCAGCTGCAAAACAGTAACAAAGAAAATCAGCGCACAGAGATTTCATCCGTCTGTCCCACGGATTAACCCAGCGCACACTGACTGCAACGGGAGTAAGATTACTGACAATTACTGCACACACTGGATTAGTCAACATGTACGATGAGGTTTACAAGGACAGTCAAGGGAAAGAGACTCCATCTGCAAAGATAAACATAAAGAATGGAAACTACAGAAGAAAAGACGTGGCTGGCATCAGCTTCAAGTGGTTTCAACTTTTAAACTACTCTGCCAGTAGGAATGTATCAATACTGACAGGACGTGGGTCTCTCCAGCACCCTTATCACCAAAGATCAGCCCAGACTTCAACTTCATTCGAAGCAAATACGCAAAAATGTAGATTGCCACCGTCCTAATTCAGGCTAAACAGTCACTTCACTGCTGAATAAACTCAAAAGCTCCACTTGTCATCTTAATAAAGCACCACTTATTACAGCTATGTTGACTTAACCAGTCTGTTAATGTCACATCAAGGCACGAACCACTGACAGGGGTATATTAAGTTGTCGATTGTGTTTAAATTCAACCCCCCAAAAAAGTGAAACTATTTCAGTCAAGAGGGATGAATACTTCGTACTGTCTGCCCTTAAACTACAGCCTTCCAAAGGATATAAACATTTAAAGAATATTTCGATTGCTCTTCAACACAGCGAAGAGAACCAGCCACGGCACTTAAGGCTCGAGCCTCAAATAGCAGCGCCAACAAGAAGCTCGAGTGCCGATTTTGTTGGATTTGAGGCTCTGAAGTGCACTGTGCTAATGTTCACTATTCCTGCTGTCAGTCTTCCGGGGAGCCAGCAGGGGATTAGAGAAGCGAACAATAGGCTACTCAGAGCCCTGAATCCTCACTGATTCCAAGCCTACGCATTGTATTTGTCTCAGCTTCCTCCTTTTGGAGCGCCTGGACCAGTGGATGCTGGTTTTCTACATTTTGGAGAAGCACTGTTGAGTTCCTCCACACTTTCACCTTCTCTCCTTGCTCACCTTATAAACTAGTGGGAAACACATGTTGAAATCCCATCACTTCTACTCCGCAACCTCCTGCAAAACACACTCTCATAGCCACCAGACAGCGTTCCTAAGCCATTTGCATGAAGGTAGTTGTTTACTTCCTCCTCATGCTCCTACCGTGGCACACAGCATCATGAGATTGCAGAGTCAAGCTGCCCTCGCAGGGAGCTCAGCTTTTTAAGCTTCTGTTGTTAGAGACATAATAGATTGTTGCCTCATACTGAAGAGGCTGGTGTTCACTGATTAACTCTAGGATGTGCATTCAATTCCCCATTCCCCTTGCTTTCTAACAGAGAGGCTTTGGTTGCTGAGGCAGGATGCTCATCAGCGCTGTACTAAGCTTGCCAAGCACACCATTAACTTAAGCGGATTGTTATTGTGGTGGGTTTTTTTAAAATCAACTATTTTAACCCA
This sequence comes from Todus mexicanus, assembly GCA_013389965.1. Lineage (NCBI taxonomy): Eukaryota > Metazoa > Chordata > Aves > Coraciiformes > Todidae > Todus > Todus mexicanus. The sequence goes on from WEIS01041456.1 coordinate 4,206, forward strand.
GTTATGTTAGTGGCAGTAGCCTGGTGAGATCAGCAGCTCAGCCCGCGGCAAGAGGTTGTCCCATTAACTACTCTAAAACTCAAAGATACAGTGACAGAGACAACTCTTCCCATTGCTGGCTCCAAAGCAAGAAAGTCCTGTTCAAACACAAGCAGAAGAAGGATCTGACCGCTCCTGCAGCCTTAAACGCATCACTGAGACAAGTGAGAAGTGAAAGGGAAACTGGAAAATCATGCATTTCGAGTCTACAGGACCGGCCTCGGTTAATCCAGCTCCTTCTTGAGAAAACCTGGTGTAGGAGCATTATTGGGTGGAGAGTGTTTCCAGCCAAACATGCTGTAACAGAGTGCACACACCAAGCCAGCGCAGCTCTTCAGCCACATCACGATGCCCGCTGCTGAACGGCTGAACGCTCTAAATTAATCTAACATTGGTTTGGGCCAATTTCCGCACATGTAGAAGAGGATGGCAAAGGCTCCGCGCAGTCAGAGCACAAATACCACAGTTGCATCCTCAAAAGCTTTGCAGAAAATAAACCAGCCAGAGAATAATCTTCATGTTAAATCGACGAGAGCACAACTTTTGTTGCTTCAAGGGCATTATATTCGCTGTTGCGTATGTCGACACCGTAATGCACTGATTCTCAAGAAGTTCCAGGAATAAGTCTTACAGACTTTGGAAAAAGTCTTAAGAACCAGACATGCTATTGTTAGGAGCAGAGAAAGAGACAAATTGTAAAAGTCAGACTACATAAATGATTGCAATGGACAAAAATATCAAGCTGAAGAGGTTAGCAGAACAGAGAGGATTTGAAATAAGTCTCCGCTTCATAAGTACGCTGGGAGCCTAGTTTGTGCCCAGCAGAGAACAAGCTTCTTACCAAATTTAACTCTTCATTCTGTCTTACTGCTTCAGAATATGAATCATCAAGCTTTTTCTGCAATTCAGTCAACAGATCTTTGAGCTGAAATGAAGTTTAGAGTTTTAGGATTTGTCTCCTTACGTTGCCCGCTTTTCTTCTGCTCAGTTATTAGTGTGTCGCTCTACCCTAAGGTCACAAGCACATAAACTCCTCAGCCGCAGGGGCTAAAGCGTTAGTTTAGTTTGCCAGCCAACTAGTAACCAAAAGAAAAAGAACGGTTTGGTCAACGGTGTTTACCTCTCTGACTTCTGAAACATAAGTAGATCGCTCTATTTCTGCCTTTTCTAGTTCACTTTCCAAGTGTTCTCTCTCTTTTTTAAGCTAGAAACAGAAAAACAGAGTTAAAACAGATGCTTTCAATGCTTTCTCGCAGTATCATTTTCTTCATTTATAATTAGCTATAAATTTCCATCAAATATTCCATGACGTTTAGAGAGCATTTCAAATCCAGCGATTGCACAGCACAGATTTAGAACTGTTACACTTCAAAAAGATAAAAAGAAAAGGAATCAAGTCCGAGATTGTCAACAAGCAGTAAACTGTTCAGTCTAACAAGGAAAGAGTCCCAGTGGGTGAGCATAGAAGTAGAAAACCAGACAATTTCCAGTACCCAGCTTCTCTGCTTCTTACAAACACTTGCCAGAAGATCCAGTTTAAACTGTAGCAGAGGTTGCGCTACTTGAGGCAGAGAAGTCCTAGAAAGTTCAGACCTACGGCAGAAGCCTGAATCATGTTTAAGTAACAGAAAACTTTGAAGACAAAAAAAACCACACCCAAACAAAACACCTGCACGTACCGTTTCAACTTCTTTGATTTCTTCCTTTAATCTTTCTACCTCGTGCTCCAAAGAAACGACTGAAGAACGCATCTGTAGTTTTCAAGAAAGACAAAGATATCACTTAGTTGGGTTGGTCCAAAAAGAATTCTTCATATACACATCAGCTTGCTCCCAGCTGACCTTTAAAGGTCCCTTCCAACCCAAAACTGTCTAGGATTCTACGATGTAAAAGGATGAAATCACTGTGACTGAATAACAAAATCAGATGCTCACTTAAACAATTCAATATGCTGAGTCTCCATCAGGACACCTTCCCTACCTTCTCCAAGTTCTCTGACATATTTAGAGCCTAGATGCCTGGAAGATTTGGAATTTAAGGACTAAGCCAGTTGTCCATTAGCCACAGCAAGGGAAATATCTTTCCTAGACAAGGAAAACTCTTTCCATCCATGTATAAGATGTAGCCAAACCCAGCATATTTATCCTTATTAGAGGCTGCGTAAGAGCAGCAGATGGTAGCACATCTATAGTTCAAGATCCAACAGCCTTTTATAAGCCCTTCAAACAAGATGTTTACAAATCATCTGTTTGCTCCAGACTCGTACTCCCGGCACTCAAATTTATTAAGTAGAAGTACTTTCAAAATACTTTCAAAGAAAATAAAAAAAGCAGTTTGACCTACTTTTAATTCTAGATTAGGAAAGAAACATAAAAGGTTTTTCTCTTACCACTTTTGCTAGCAACAGAGCTTCCCTAGAAAGGAAAGCTTTGCAGGCAATTTCAAGTGTAATTAGTTGACCATAGTGGATTAAGCAGTATTTTAACAGCTTCCAAAACAATCGTTATGATTATACCATACTTAAATTTCAGCACAAAGAGTCTGTATCTGTTCAGAAACAGAGTTTGAAAAAAACAGGTGCTTAACAGAAATACGGTCTGAGTTGCCAGGATCAGAAAAAAAATATATATATTCCTGGACACGTTACAGGGACACATGTACATTCCTGAATTTTTGGCTTCCTGTCCCATATTATTACGTGCTATTTGGCTGCCTCCTGCACTACCTGCAAAGGACTGGGACACAGACTCATCATAAAAGCCAAAGACCTTAATCCCGTGCTCTTCATTCGTTCTTGCGTCTCTAAAGATGGCAACAAGAACAGCCACACAGATCTCAAGATATCAACAACTTCTCCACCGTTTAGGTTTTTTTAATGGAAATACATTCCTGAAAATAATAAAAGTCCCTCTTAGCACAAAGCTAAGTATCAGAGGAGCAAAAATACTACTGTTACAAGAAGGGATCATTCCTATTATACCGGTTGCAGACTTAACCTTTTTCATCCACACACAAACCAGGCAGCCTGGCCTGTTCTACACCTGCCTTCACAGCGCTCAAACACCCTCTGAGACTTCAAGCAGAAGCTGCCTGGATGCCACAAAAAGCAGATCTTCAGAAATACCTGTTTAAGTTCCTTCTGTGATTCTTCAACTTTTATCTTCCATTTGCTTTCTTCCTCTTCCACACTCCTCTGTAGCCTTTGTAAAATCCCCTCCTAAGAAGAGAGCGGGTTTTGAAAGCTTACGGCAGAAGAAAGGTGGCTTGCAACATCACACAGCACAGGGGACAGGGCATGGTGCTTACCGTCTCTGCCAGAACTGATTTGTATTTCTCGCACTCCAGCTGCAGCAGTATGTGCATTTCCTCGGCCTCCTTCAACTTCTGCTCCATAGCCTGAAAAAAAGAGACCAGAAAAGTAATGTCTCAGCTGATGGATCTGAATTCTATTGTTTTTTTATCTTAGTTCAACAAGCAAGCTGGTATCGTTCACATTGGCAGGGCTGTGTCTCCAATACATGCAAAAACAAGAGTAAGTGCCACGTTCACCTACAACTCTCACTATTCAATCATAGGCTTTATATGAGTAACTGCACTAATTCTGACCGGTCTGAAAAAAAGTCAACAATTACTTGAAAAATTACTCCTGAAGTCATTTAGCCTGGAGCAAAGGAAGCTCAAGGGAGACCTTCTGGCTCTCCACAGCTCCCGGAAGTTCAGGAGCTTGGAGCCAGGGGGGGTCGGGCTCTACTCCCAAGGAACAAGCACCAGGACAAGAGGAACCGGCCTCCAGTTGCCCCAAGCAGGGGAGGTTTAGGTTGGAGCTGAGGAACAATTTCTTGCCCACTGTCAAGGGTTGCCCAGGCCTGGCCCAGGCTGCCCAGGGCAGGGGTGGAGTCCCCCTGATCCCTGGAGGGGTTTCCAAGCCGTGGAGATGCGGTGCTGAGGGACACAGGGTAGTGGTCCCCTGGCAGTGCTGGGTTAACAGCTGGGCTCAAATGATCTGTAAAGTTCTCTTCCAACCAAAGTGATTCTATGGTTCTGTGAAAAAGTGAACAGGGATTTTGAATTTCATGAGTGTTTTCACAACTCCACAAGGTGCTTTTCAAAGATGCAAATAGATTCCTGATGTACAAGATGCAAATATCCATAAAGCAATTTTCTTGTCACCCATTCACCTGTGATTTGAACTTCACAATCCAGAGCACAATTTGCAAGATTTATACCACAAAATATCCTACGCCACACACAAGGAAGCTGTNACTCTCGCATTCATCAGGAGACAAACTTCAGCACATTTGAGAAAAATTTGAAATATGAATATTCAAGGCCTCTAGACATTACAAATGAAATACAGAGCCCATTTTCCCAGCCTCGTTTCACATCATTCACACAATTTAGGAACCCAGCACACTTCCCTCGCAAACAACTGAAAGCCACGAAGAATTTAAAATTGAGAATCAGTGGTTTTCCAAGGAGCATTGGGAATGAAACCAACCCTCCTGCAGTGGTTTAACTGGCACTGAGGCAGAACAGCCCCTCTGGAAGGGAAGATATAGATCCCCATCGTGCCAACAGTGAGCAAAGACGCAGCAGATCTTACCCACCCCTGAAAATTTACTGTCTGGGTCAGACACGAGATAACAAGACAACAAGATAGCAAGATGTTGGGGCAGTTAAAAAAACAACAAAAAACCCCAAAAAGATAATGATAACTTCTTTTGGTTTAACATTTTCTGTGAAGGAATCGTCTCCATCTTTGCCTCTCTGCTGCTGGCAAGTACAGGTATTACCAGCAGAAGACACTCATATCCCACTGCAAAAACCTTGGTGCAGAGAGGACTGTTCGAAAGCACTCCAGACTGCCCAGCACAGCAGGACCAGAGCTCCCTGGCCCCAAGCTGGAGGGTAGGAAGAGCCTTCTCTTACCATGTTAGAAGGAAGAGAGACTTTAGGGAACAGCTTCTGGAGTAGTTCGCGCGTTTCCACCTCAGCAGCTTCCAAATGTTGCTGCTTCTCCTAAACCAAGAGAAAGGTTCACATGAAATTGGGCAACACATCCCACAGACCTGGCAATAGCCCCTTCTACACCTTGAGCAATTTCTTTAACCCAGAAAGCCATTTTTAAAGTGAGCAAGGCGTTACAATCTCTAAAAATTGCCAGTAAATCACTTCAAAAATTGGCACTGAACTGCTTCAGAATTTGGCGTTCCCATTTGTTTGTGCTTAAGCTTTTATTTTCTCAAGTTCTCCTCCAATCTAGCCTGTTTGTACAGAAATTATGCCAAATCACTTGTTCACAACACAAGACAAACTACGCTGTGCTGAGCAACTGCATCCACAGATCACACCAACCCCGCTACTCAAGTCAAGCAATCTCAAAATCACGAGGTTTAGTCCATCAACAGTTTTTGAGAAATTCGTATTCATTTAAAACAATTTTAGGGGGAAATCACCATAAATTAATATTATCACTTCAGAAACGGAGTAAGTCAAAAGGAAACTTTGTGTTAATGCACATTTGAACCAGGCCAAGAAAGCAAGACTGTCTCTTCTAAATATTACTTAAGATGGAGACCCTGACATCCTCCTTCCCCAAGCTGGGATGCAACGGGCAATAATTATTAGAGCTGTGTGACAATCTCCAGGTTTTCTTTGCCATTGCTCTGCAAATATAAATACACACAGAGCTGAGGGCACCACAGATCTGTTGGTCCATTTATTTAACATTCAGAGCAGACCAGCCACAGGACATCTGCTTGCTGTGCTTGGGGCAGATTGGTTAATTTAGCCATAGGATGCTGAGGCTCCCATATCAATTTGAAGGCAGAAAGCCTGAAAAGCCTGCGCAGAAGGGCAGCTCTCAGCAAAAATCCTTCGCTAAGATTTGGATGTGGGTTTGGTTTTTTTTTTCTTGGACATCAGTGTTACTGCGCCTTGCTGCTCTGAGTTCCTCTGCTGCAAGAGATGGGTGCCATTAGGAGGTTGAGATTCAGAGACAGAAACGGACAGGAGACATTAGGCTGCGAAGCTGTGCTAAGCGCGTTAGTTTTTCAGCAATTTAGGAACCACCAAGAAGTGGCGAGTGGCTGTTTGCTGAAGTCTTCCGACTGCAAGAGAAAGCAGGCAAGCGTTAGCACACGGCAAAAGCAGGTTCACGACTTCCCTGAACACAGGGGCCAGCGGAGACATCTCCACAACACAGATGTACAACCCCAAACCAGAGCTCCTCTGCTTCTACCTACCCAACTTCTGTTTTTAAAATGATTTTGATGGTTGGGGGTGTTTTTTATTAAATTTGCATTAACATCGAATCAGGTTCATGGCAAAGCTCCTTTCAGAGCAATTCACGCCCCGTATCATTTGGAACATTGGCTCTGATGGGACCTGTCAAGTCTCGTGTGCTTTCAAGGAGGAAATTCACAGCTGTGGTGACACTTTTTCCTGAGAAGTTCCCAGGTTTTCAAGTAATCACCTAGTCCTAGTTCTTCACAGGTCCAATAGATTTATTCAAGCTCAGTAGATGTAAGCAGGTTGCTCACCAGCACAGTTTTTGTTATAGAGCTCCCCATGAAGAAAAAAACCCAAGAATTCACGACAGCTCTAACAATTATGCAAACAGGAATCAAAACTCAGCATGCTCACAAATCAAGGATAAAGTAAAAGAAACCCGAAGACAATAGGAAGAAGCAGAGGTGAGAGTGTAAGAATGACCACTCAGACTATATTTAAACTGCAGTAAAAGTTAAATGTCTCCATTTCATTTAAATAAATAATAAAAAAAACAAAACCCAGCTGCAGATCTGCTTCTAGCTTAACGAATCGTTTCTAGCAGTTAACATTACAACCTTGGCAGTCTTGTTCACTTTGTCCTGCAGCAATTTTTCAGTTGATGCCAATGCTTCCATTGCTTCCCAGTTTTTCTCCCGAAGGTCCTAATCATTTTTAGAAAGAACGATTTCAGTTCAGCCAATATTCAAACTGTTTCCGCCCTTATTTTTTTTTTTTCGTTCAGAGATAAATTTTGCATTACATTCCACCATTCGCATTGAAATGCCGGTTACTGCGAGATGATTTTGCCGGATGAGGGGTGACGTACACTAGCAAAAAAACACCAAGTGTGATGTTCAAAGAGTTTGAATGAAAAGGGGACGAAAAATAAATGCCAATTGTTTGCCCGACCTGCCCCCGCGTCCAAAACTGATCCGAGTGTTACTGCAGGAGGTATCGCTGCAGCGACCCCGCACTTTGACTGCACTTGTGAGAAGAAAGAGGGAAGTTTT
>WEIS01041459.1:1252-15258 GCA_013389965.1 Todus mexicanus
ACACAACTGAGAAAACTCTTACAAGCTGTTTCCTCATTTACATGAAATGGGATGGATCACAACTGCCACGTTTTCACCAGAGTCATAGCTCCTAAATAGGCTGTGATTCAGTATGCTCTACCTGGATGCGGGGCAAAGAACAGTGTCTCCACCAAAGGTATTAGTATAAGAAGGCCAAATGTTTCATTTTGGAGCCGTTGTTTGTCTGGGGCAGTAGCTATCCATAAGTACTAAAACATGGCTGAAGGAGTAAGTGCAATTTATGAGTATATATATAATAAACTTAGAATAATCCTCTTTTCAGTGTGATTATTTCCTGGTTTTAATAAAAACTTAAAATATTATTTCATATACATTACTAATGCAATAGGATCTTTGTAGGTAATTTTAATTAAAAGAAATATGGCCCCCTTGGACAAGAGTTCCTTTAACGTATGACTGGTAAAGATTTTACTTGCTGAGAAATAAAACAGCTGTGTTGCTGGTCAGTCTTGGTAGAAATGGAAACTGATACCTGGCTGTATGGAGGAGAACAACATTAGTACCAATACACACTGCTTTCTCCTGGTGCCTTTGGACACAAACTGGACCATGGGAAGTTCCACGTAAATATACGGAGAAACTTCTTTACTCTGAGGGTGACAGAGCCCTGGAACAGGCTGCCCAGAGAGGTCGTGGAGTCTCCTCTGGAGACTTTCAAAACCTACCTGGACATGTTCCTGCGCAGCCTGCTTTAGGTGAATCTGCTTTAGGAAGGCTGGACTAGATGATCTTCAGAGGCCCCTTCCAACCTGCACCATTCTGTGATTTCTTTCAAAAAATACGCTATGCTCACCAGTTTCTCTGAGGCACTCAAAACAACTTGCCTGAGGGTCATTTTTCTGGTCTCCAGGTATGTAGCATCGATGGGAAGGAGGCTGGTTCAAGTGAAGTCTTAAAATGTTGTGCCATGTATCTGTAATTTAAAATAAGTTCCATTCCTCGGAATGTTGTCCCTGTCCATTTATACAGCTAAATGATTTTTCTGATGCAGTGCCTACTAAGAGAATTCTGTTAAAAAGAACGTGTTGTCAAATGAAGCGTGTTTTCCCAAAGCGGTGCTGTAGGGAAGGTCCTGCTTTTGGAAATGTTAGTAACCATTGACCTGTTTTTCATATCTGAATGTGACATGATTTATTCACGTGCGTTTTCAGCTGGATTAAAAAAAGCTTTGTCAGTATCAACTATAATAATTCCTTTGCAAGGTGAAATAAATATTAATGATATAGTAGGAGATTGCACTGTTTTATACAATGATTGTATCGCAATTGGGGGCTAAAATGGTCACTGAATTGTGTTTTTATTTGCTGTGTTATTAGTAAATGATGAGAGCGATTAATAGTGTTTGCAGAGGTGCTAACCGACACTTCTAGGAGAATATTTATGGATGTTGTTTACTGCACCCGTACTGTAAAAGGTATGTATTTATGGAAAAGTTACAAAGTGCCAAGTTTCTTTAGCAAAACAAATTTTTGAAATGGACTGCTGTGGGTATATAATGTAATTCTTCGGGGCTTTGCAGTAAATCATATCTTACAGTAGATACATTTTGACCACCATGCTTTAATAAATAGTTCTAATGCAGAAGAATGATTGGACAATATAAGAAAAACATCCCTGAAAGGCAGAGCCCCAATGGACTGGTGGTTGATAGTCGTATGTTCTGACAGCCTATGCATAAGATCCCTAAGGTAGTTTCACATACGCTTTAAGAGCGTGGAGGTCAGTCAAAAGAAGCATTTTCATCTTCTGAGCTGCCCACTTTTATTAACACAGGCATTTTTGTGTCTGCCTGCTGAACCAGCTCAGGAGATTGATTCACTCCTAGGACTAATCCAAGGAAAAAAAGTGCTGGATGTCAGTTGAATTTAATATGCCTCGTCGTGCAGATGTAAGTGTGCTTCTGTTGGCGTGGGGGAGATGTGGGAATTCAGATGGAAGCTTTGGATTGTGCTCCAGTTAATTCACAGTTAAGACCGTTTTCTGAACGTGTCATTTTAGTATTGGTCACCCTAAAATAACAGAATCGGCATACGATGGATCATGTTGGGATTCTGCTGGGAGCTGCTTGTAGGTAAAGTTCATGCCTTTATGACATTACCTTCATTAAGATTCTGTGTGGAGCGCTGGGTCCCTTCATCGAAAGCCTACTGAGGGAGTGAGGTATTTATCTGTTAGGTAAGTGTTGAGCTCTGATTTAGAATATCTAATAAAGCCACTGTGAAAAGATGTTATTAAAAATAATCCGTCTGAAATTTTGAGACTCATTACCAAAACCACATACATTTACTGAGATAATTACATTTTCTGAGCAGCCAAAAGCCGTACAGTTTTTGCCAGCATTGCATTACGTTTGATATTTTTCTCTTGACTCAAAGCAGTTGTAATAATGCTTTCTGAGGTTATTGATCATAAATCCTTTATACATCAAAGGAAGAATAAGGAGCTGCCACAGACTACTAAAAATAAATTTTTTATGTGTACAAAGGCCTGCTACAGTAACTGAAGCTGGTGAAATAGATCAAAGAGTGGCTTTCCTGTGCACATTTTCTGAGTGTAGGAAAAGTACAGGGGAGCAGTCTTATCATTTAGGTATTTAGCTAATCCTGTCAGAAGGAACAGCGGTATTTGAAATATAGTGTCAGCATGTGCCTTTTTATGCCTCATGCACTCAGTAAGTGCATAATAAAGCCACAGTACTCTGGTAATATTCATATAATGGTAGATAGTTTGTAGTGATTTGGGGTGGTTGCGTTCTGAAAGTCTGTGGGGGGTTTTTTGCTCTTCACTGAATTTCTCTACTGGAACATTAATTTCAGTAGAATACGAGAGGAGCAAGAGGAAGCGTCAAATGGGGATTGAGAGGCAGACCAACTAAAGGTTGAGCTGAAGTGATTGTAGCACCTTTGATTAATAAAGAACTGTGCATGTTAAAAAATATATTAGGAGTTTTAAAAGTAATGGTACTGAGAAGAGAGGTTCTATGTTCACCTGAACATTCTTGGGAATGAAATTAAAATCTAGTTCAAAACTCAGATTTGTTATTTAGAAGCTGACCCTTCCCAGGAGACTGTTTTGCTTGCAGATTTTAGCTTCCACTATCACTATGCAAGATCGGTATCCTACAGGGTAATCGGATTTAGCCAAACAAGAACTTAATTTACATCCTGCACAGAGCCCACGGGCCAGTCTTTTGCATAAAGACTGGGAAACTGAAATGTTTTTGGGAACAGATAATATATGCCTGGAACTGTAACATGCAGGAATTACATTTTCATATTGAAAATTACATCAACTGATTGCTGTAAACTGATTTACAGAATAATAACCCCATAATCAAATATTCAGGTTCATTTCTCAAAAAACCCCCCACAACTAGTTAAGGGAAACACAAAGTTACTATTTCGTGTGAGTTTATTTCTTTAAAAGAGTATGAGTACATGGAATGTAATAATCTTGACATACATACTCATTAGTATTCATTATTATATAAATCACTTCTTTGTCCTTTGACTTTGCATTTGTTAATGGATTAAGGTTTTCCCAAGTATTGTGAGATTCAGTTGACTGATATATTCAAACAGTAGATGCTGTGGAAGTGCAAAAGCAGCACTTTGGGCTAGAAACAGTAAGGGCAAAAATTTACATTATTCCTTTTAAAGTGTCATCTTACTTAGGAGAAATATTATTTTATAGTACTACCCATAGTCAAAATCAGGTTTAGAAGCCATGTAAATTCTCCGAAGACATGGTCCGTGTTTCCTACAGCTGCTTGTTTTTTACTGGTTGAAACCAGGTACCCTTTTAATCAAGTTCCTTACATGTTGCAGAGGAAGGCACAGTGATTTTGCATTCTGGTGTATGCAAGTTCTCATCCTTAGGGGTGGTGCCAGGTGTGTTCTGACCAGCCTGAGATGGCAGGAGGCAGCGAGAATGACTGGATGCATCTCCTGAGACTGCCAGGAGGCAACTGGCGCTCAGCCTAAGCTGGAGTAGCCCTGAACCTACACTGGTGGACTATGACTGGCACGAGTTTCCAGCAGCCTCCCCGCCAGCCGAAAAATGCTGACGTTTGGCAGTGCTCTGTTCACACCACTGCCGCCAGAGAGCCCACTGGTGTGATTCAGCTGCAGAATTGGCTGTGATAACGTTCATCAGCAGAGCCAAAACACATTCACAGGCAGAACGCAAGTTTCAGAATCATAAGAAATTCAGGTCACTTCGTACCTCATTGTTAAAGAACTTCCTGTTGACAAATTTTAGCTGTCTTTGTACTAAATCCCTGCCTGGGAAATTTCTCATATGATGATCAGTGCGTAGCATACACCCGCTGGTTTTAAAAGGCTCCAAAAAAGTTACAGATATTTTTTTTTTCATTTCTAGAATGATTTGAATAATTAGAAGTCTAGATTCTTTTGGGAGGAGAGGAGTTGTTTTACAGCTGATTTGGTAGTCAAGGCTATGTTAGAAGACAAAAATCATGAACTGCAAATTTAGGAAGAGATAATTGACTGCCTAGATTGCTTTCAAAGTGATTTCATTATTCTGTAGTGTCATATAAAAACCAGATTGTATGACACAGCATAAATACTCTGTAACAAACCAAGTGAAGGCAGTTCTGACCTTTGTCCAAAATGGTATGAGACAGAAAGACAAAACAGAAACTAAATTCCAATAAATATGTAAGAAAATATCTTCTGGATTTACCAATAATCTTCTCAAATTTACCAAAATAAGATTTCACTTTTCGTGTCATGTCTGGAAAACCCAGTTTCCTTCGGCCTCATGAAAAATTCCGCCGTGAAAAACAGAACAAAATGCTAAGCTGACATATGAGTAAATACCTGCAGGTGCTAATTTGTGTTACAGGAGAATTCAAGCTCACTTCAAAGAAAAAAATCAGCTTTGCCATAGGACATTACAGAGCAATTTTAATTGACAAGAGATGCTCAAAATTAATTCATTTGCTATGCTCCTCTGCTGCTTCTTCCCTGGTCCTGCTTTTGCTGTAGGGAAAAGAGGGGTCGATGCAGTGGCACGTGGAGACTTGCTGGGCGTGCTTAGCAGTTACCACGGCATTGCAGCTGTAAATCTGATTACCACAGGACTGAGTAAAACAGGCTGGTGCTGGGAGATTATGGTTGAAGAGCTGCCACTGGACAGGGCGTATTTCCATCTTGGGAAGATTTTTCTCAGGCTTTTGACTCATGAGGCTCACACTCTCCCCAAAAGCACCAAAGCAGCTTATTACTTAGTGTAATACAGTGTCTATACTTGAGTCTATAATTTATAGGTATTATCCAACAGCCACTTAGCACTCAGTGCTCAATTTCATATGTAATTAACAATGTAATTTCAATGGTTAGTTCTATTCCATGTTTACATGTAAATTAGAAAAGCAATCTGGCTTATTTGCAATATGAACTTTGGGGTTGGGCATTACCCAAGAGAGTTCGCAACCAAAAATCCAAAGAGAAAGAAGGTCAGTGAAATGAAGGTGTTCCAGCCTCCTTTGGCTGCAAAATGAATGGGATGGGAAAGGACAAACATGTGAATCTTCCTTTAAATACACGTAGAGTGCTTCCTGCATTGGTGCACGATAAACCTGGCAGTAACATTTTTACGGCTATGTAGCTAATTATAAGGATATGGGGCATGTTAAATTGCTGCCCACAGTGGAACCATTTACTGGCTGGATTTCTAGTCAGTGTTATATTCTTGATGAAGGAAGATACTATAATGCCTCAGCCTATCCTGTGTGAGTCGTGACAGTTTCCAAACATATGGTGATGGTGTACTTCGTGGCCTTTCAGCATGTAATAACAAGTGTTACACTGCGTAGGCAGTACATTTCACTTGCATGGCTAATTTATATATATATCGTCTGCTTTCAGCTTTCTCCTGGTTTTTACCAAGGCATGTCTCAGTTCCTGGTTACAATTATGTTATTTTCAATATGTAGGGTTTAAGAAACTCTGTGAAACTGAAGTATTTTGAAACATTTTCAGTGCATTATTTTACATAGTAAGAAACAATTTTATGTTAGAATGCACAGATTAAAAATCTAAAGTACTGTGTATAGCATGTTTCAGCAATTCCCCAGAACCTCCCCAGGAGACTGTTAACTGATGTGATGGAGTGAACTGCTCCGTGTAATCAAAACACCTCAAACAGTCCAGGTGTTCCAGGTGATGTTGGTGTTGTAGAGAACCACGATATCACAGATTTTTTTCCTTGAAAGAAATTACTACAAGCTGTATTTTCTGTGAATTGTGCTATGCCCAGCTGGCCACCAAAGTCAAAGGCAAGGAGTGCTGCTTTCAATTCCTGTCTTTAATTATTTGTCCTCTGAAGCAAAACTGTAGCCTCAGAATATCTGCGATGATCTACACACCGATGAGGTAACTGCCTTCTTAGCCAGTTTCTGCATAATTTACAACTTACCTTAATTGAGTCTAGCCTTTTTGGCACAAGGAGAACCTTCAGAACATGATGTGATGCAGCAGTATCTGCCAAACTTGACAATTCAATAGCATCCTCTCCCTGTTGGTTGGTTGGTTTTCGTTTGTTTTTTATATACTGGTCTCTAAAACACCTATACACAGATGTATGAGGAACTCTTCTTCAGAAGCTGACACCTAAAAGGCTGGTTTCTAAGACTTCCCTTCACAACCCCTAGTGTAGTGGGTATGCTCAATGTGGATGGGCTAGGTTACAGATGGACCCCATGGAGGTCCTGGGCAGAGCTATCATATGGAAGCCAGGTCCCTGTGGTTGTCTAAATCACATAGGGAGCAGGGAACAGGATTGGAAAGGTACAAAGATGATTTTAAATCATTCTCTCAACCCCTTCTCATTTAGGGTATCAGACTCTGTCCTAGACCATTTGGAGACTTTCCACAGATTGAGATCAAGAATATTTGCTGTCTGCTAACTGACAGACAAGCCTGTAGAGATAAAACACACCATCCATCCTGTAGGAATGAGTTATGCAATCATCTTACTAATGTTTTAAGTCCAAGACTTGATTGCAGAAACATACATATTCTTGTTTTCTTCTGTATCACTGTGAAGATACAGAAGAAATGAAGAGCGTGTCCATGGCATGTGTTTGAACTTAATACTTTTCAATGAAATTCTTTGTGAACTGGCAAGAAAATTTCATTAAAGCAAATTAAAAAAAGACAGAGTTTCAACAGAAAATGTAGGAATTATAACATCTGAAACTGAAGGAAAAACTTCACAGTACATACTTGTTGTGAGAAGAGGGAGGCAGCAAGGAGAGGGAATTCCAAACCCCTGGGAGTAAGATCATCTCTCCTTATCCTGCATCTGCTCTATTTCCCAGGAGAGAGAATGAGGAACAAAATATCTAGCACAGGCAGTTCTGTTTGCTATTGATTTCTAGAGTGCCTCTGCCCTTCCCAGCCCTATGTACCATGTACCATCCATCTCGCCACAGGCACATTCACAGAAGCCATTTTCTGTAGAGACATAATTGGTCACTGGCACAGAAACTAGAGAAACAGTTGTCACACAGCAGAAACATTTCCATTTCACTTTCCCTTGGGGCAAATTGCATTACCATTAGTTCCCCAGTCCAGTGCAGCTGCGTACTGCCTTGGTTTGAATACCCTCTTAACCAAGCAAACTCCAACCATGAAAAGCAGATGCAAAATGGCCACCCATAAAAAATGAGAAATTCCCATCACCCTTAGAAGCCAAATGAACTTGGTGTAATTCTACGCAGAGTTAGTGTTAGTTGAGGAGGTGAGAAGAGCACATATCAGAAGAACTGAAAGGGGGATAAGGGTTTGGCGACTGCTGCAGTATGTGCAGAAAAGGAATACATCAAGTGGAAGGGAGGTTGCTGATAAATCGGACTTGGGAACAATCATTTTCAGTACTGACCACGGCACAAACAACTGCAGCACTTCAGACTCAAGAAAGATTAAGCATATGGGAGCAGTGAAGGGCATGTTGAATAATCAGGCAGATGTGGAATCCCTCTTAAAGAGAGTTTAAGTTTGTTTAGCCAAGCGAATTGGTGGTCAAGAGGGAAGAAAGGAGCGCAGGATCTCCTAGCAGAGGAAGGACCAGCTAAGAGGGTTACCCAGGGAAAAATCTTCTTTCTCTTCAACAATTTAATCAAACATATAGAAGAGAAGTGTTACATTTGAGGACCTCTTTAGAAATGCAAACACGTAGAGAAATGGGGCTAATCACTAGCAAGGGAAAAGAGCTGGAAAGAAATTACACAATTTGGCACAATATCTATCTGTATATATTACCCTTGAGACTGAACACTGGAGGAGTGAGGTTCTTGGGCAGGAAGGGCAAGATGCCTGCTTGGTTTTCAATAGAGTTTGATAATTACATTTCGAAAAAGACCAGATGAGGTGGTTGTCTGTAATACCTTTTAGACTTCTGAAACTCAGTTCTCTTTCATCAGTAGGTGCAAATTTCTACTTGGGAAAGGTCACATACAGGCATACACTGGCATTAGCATTTCTTGTTATTAGCATATGCATGAGCTTTAATAAGAGGCAGCATCTGAAAAATCACAACTTCCTTCTTTTATAAATATATGTAGGGATCTTAGCAAGAATAAAGAGAGTACATCTTTTATATCTCTGTAAGGAAGCACCAGTTCCCTGGTGCCAGGACAAGTTTATGTACCTGTCCGTGCCTCTGCCTAATGTTGGGTGGTAAAAATGAATGCCTTTCTTCAGACTTTCAAAGATTCACTTCTCAAAAAAAAAGAAATATACCAGGTAATGAAATTATCCAAGATTCACACTGACTGAAATTAAAATCATAGCCATCACAGAGGGTTTTTTTAGGGAAAAAGCACTTTCAATAATGAAAGTCTCTAGAATTTAATGAGAAAAAGGTACCCCAAAGTCTCCTTTGCCATGGAAAAAACCTTACAATCACTACGAAGATTATCAAGGTAAGAGTTTCACCTAATCTAATTGCAAGTAATCTGGCAGCAAAGCCTGGGCAGTTAGCAAAGCTCATGGAGGAATGCTGACAAACTGTGTAGGTAACAGAGCTGGTGGGCACAGAAAGGGAAGAGGATAATGTTAGTAGCAATAAAACAGGCACTTAGGAATAGGTAAAGGTCATCCTTTTGTTTTCTGCTTTTAGCTAAGTGTGTGAACACAGACTATCAAAGATCTTGTGTTTGCAAGAGTCTGTTGTGTTTGTGGAATAAACATTTTTTCCTATCGATACTAGGCCTTATCCCAATACAAAGGGAAAGAAAGGGAGGACAGTCATAGCTGGGAACATACAGGAGGGTGAAGAGAAGTGCTGTATCACACACTGAATGCTCTTACTCTAGTAGTGGCCAGGATTGTGATTTTCCACCAACAGTGTTTTTTCTTTCCTCTGAAGGATTTAATATACTTCTGCAATGGTTCAGTGACTGAGGAAGGTGAATAGAGAAATAAATGTAACTTCCTGTGACTCACATGCAGTGATTAACAGTTCTCATAACCTTGAATGAGCAACTGAAACCCTAAGAGAGAATAAACTCACTGAAAAGTGGGAGTACAGAGAAAGGGAAGGAGGAGCATCGATGGAACACTATTTTTCCTCATGTATAAACACTGTAAATCATGCAGAGTGAACATGGCGAAGAGTCTTCCCAAGCTAGAAGGGTGCTGGGAGTCAACTATCAGCCGATACAGAACATGGGAGCAAGCAAGGAAGAAAGTTGCCTCATCCTTCAATGAAATGAGAGATATGGCAGAAGGAAAGGAGGACCAGGAATTGTTGGCTGAGCAGAGTCAGTATGTATTGGTGTGAGCATTCTCTGGCAGAGACAGGAACCCACGCCACAAATGCAGAGAGTAAAGACACAAGTCTAATCATCATAAACTCTCCTCTGCAAACCCTTGACCTGTTGGGAATTTTGATGCTTAAAGGTAGGATCTCGGAAAATACTGGCAGTGTCTTTAAATTCATATACCATAGAGTGTCATGGTTTGTCGAAGGGTGCAATTCTTAGCTCCCTGATCACTTACAACTTCAAAGATAACAGTGTAAACTGAGATATACAAATACAGCTGTGTTGCTGATTTTGTCTAGTGTTTTTCTTTACGTTCACATGAATATGAACATGCAAATTCTCTAATAGTTTCTAGCTTTCATATGGTTACTTTAACTGTATCACCTGAGGGTTTGAAGTCTGGTTTAAATAATAAATAGAACAGTTTTAAAGCTAAGTAAATGGGCTTTAAAAACCTTTCAGTCAGTATTTTTTGGGCTTTAACAACAGCACAGCTCTGGAATAGCTTGGAGATGAAAAGGATTCTGGTTAGCAAAATGTCCAGTGCAAGCATCCTGCTCCGTTTAAAAAAAGTAACAGAAATTAAGTAATGAAATGGCCTGTTAAGGGTTGAATTAACACTGCACGCTTTATTTCCTTGTTATTTCTCTGTGCATAAAGAACGGCAGGGGAAAGCACACTGGCTTTCATTCGTTGCAGGATTCTAGAAATCCTTGTGACTCTGAAAAAGGAGAATTCACTCACATGTAAATAAAGCTTACTGACTTGGGAAGCAGGATCATGGTCACTGTTTATTTTACTTAGAACTTTAATGCCATGCCCAACAGTGGGTTCCTGGTGGTATGTTCAGGAATCTTGACTATGACAATGAGTCACGGCAAACAAAATACAGCCCTTTTACTCCGAAGTGCCTGAACTCCCTGATAACAAGCCAGCTCCGCATGCAGTAATTGCACATACACACAAAGCAGTTAGGCTAAAACCATGTCTGGAACTGAGTACCTGACACTTTCGACTCCTGAGCACTGATTTTTGTTTCCTCTTTACTATAAAGGACGTTCTTGTAGGAAACACAAACTTAAAAGCATATGCAACTGTCAAGTGCTAGTGATGAAAAGCCAGACTGGTTGCTGAATATGACCTTACAATATTTATTATTGCCAGGATGCTTTTAAACAGCACTTTACCGGCAGTTGAAATTATTCCAATATAGTGCTTTACTGCAGCCCTTATTTTTAAAATGAAGTAATGGATTTTATAGACTGTAGGGTTAGATTTAAAAAACTTTTGTCTTTTTTGGAGGAAAGATCCTCTAAGCCAGAAGAATATGGAGGTTTTTTAATTACAAAGGTGAAATAAAACAACCCACACTTCTTAAATGAAGTGAACATGCATGTCTTTATAGAGGTTTTGCTCTATTTGTGGATGTCAGTTAAACCAAATCTTAGTTTGCTGTGTTTATGTCTCACACTCTTGCACCTCGAAAACCTAAGAGCTTTGTGCTGCATTACTTGAAATTTTGGCTTTTCTGTCTCCCACTGTGAATTACAAACGTCCCTCTCTCTTTTGGGAGAGCAGGGAAATGGGTATATTGAGAATAAAGAACCCAGCATTGTAAACAATGTGTTTTGGGATTTCATTTCAGTATCTACAGAGATGTCTGAACAAAACCACGGTGACCTTTTTTGATGGCAATGAATACTCTAGAGACAGCGTGTCTAGATCATTTAATCCCAAAAGCAGGGCATATAGCATAAGTAGCTCCCTAAGAGAAGACGGAAATGTGGGCAGTAAATAGTTTTTAATTCTCAATGAACTGGGATAATCCTCATGTAAATGAGACAGGAAAAACGAGATCCAAACGGAGAGGAATTCTTACAATATTTCACATCAGGCAGAAGTGTGACGAAGATGCATTCTCACCAAGTGTCTTCTGTGTCTGTCTTCTGCTGTGTACCATAAACAGAGGGGAGTAATCTGCGCCTCAGTTCCATTGAGCTAATCAACCTTCCTGCAGGAGGGAGCTTACAGTGTGTGCTGCTTATGTGGGAAATTGCCAGCGTGCATATACTTGATTAACCAGCGTACTATGAATCAGGGTCATAGCTGGAGTAGTTGCTTTGTTCAGAGATGCTCAGATCCCTCGGGTAAGCAGCTAATTGCAGGAAATCTTTTAAAGCAAATGTGTGATAGGAAGAAAGCAATGAATATTGTTTATTCAAAAGACAGGAGTGGTTCCTTTGAATCAGTTCTCTTGCATAATTATGTAATTAGGGCATGTTCTATTTTTAATTAAATCTCTTGCATATTCATGAAAATTCTCTGAACCTGCAGACCAAATGGCATGACTCTTACTTTTAAAATGCCATTTGTATAAAGAAATGCATGTCAATCTTTTTGTTTCTCTTACATTTTACTGTACAAACACATCTTTCACATTATTATACATCATTAGCCTGTACTGCCTGTCAAAACTAGAATACAATGATGAAAAAACACTAATACAAAATTGCCAGAGAAATGTTTTAAATGGAGATGGAGAACACAAGAAGCTGCTGCTCCAAAATACTAGTATCACAGTGGTGGTTTTTGTTGCTGGACAACTTGACCTGTGTAAGATATCAATCAGTGAGCGCTATTCAGAAGTATATTTCAGTTCCCTCAGCTTTTCAAATCCAGCACTGGCTCTGTATTTGTAGTCTGGAGACAACCCACGTTCCTCTAACTTTGTTTTGCTTCTTGTGGGTTTCTGTGACTATTCCTGTTCTTCTTCTTTGACAACAGCATTAGCTTTGATTCCTCTTCCATCTTCCTGCTTCTTCTTAAGCGTCTGTGTTTCTCACCTGACTCTTGTTCTCACACACCTGCCATTTTGAAGACTTCCTCAGTGTTGTATATGAGGGCAAACAGATGTAAGCTCTGTTTTCCTTGTGTATCTTAGATATAGGCATTTAGGTGAGGCTGCACATTTTGATTCACCATTATACCTCCATATGTTCCCAACAGGTCATGATTCATACCCTATACATACACAGACAGTTGGACTAGATGAGTTGTAGATCCCTTTCAACTGAACTATTCTACTGTATGTGGCGCTCAGATGATAATGCACTGTAGTATTTTTCTCAGATGTTAGTAATTCATTCATAAAGTTAAGCTGTCACTGTTCCCTGATGACCTCCAACATACATTTTACCTCTCTTCTATATTTAACTGTGGTTTTTTCATCTCAGACCTCAATTCCCTAAGTCTTTAATTTCTGGGCTTAACTTCTGCCTAGCGGAATATAAAGCAGCATGAATGGAAGACTGTGACCAGTCCTTCTTCTGTAGCGAGAGTGGGAACGACATTGGAAGCCGTGAAAAAATAGTCCTTGTGACAAGTGCCACTGAATTCTCATGGAATTCTTACTTTTTACGTGTAAACCCATAGAAGAGCAGGCATCTTTTCCCTCATTCAATGTGGAACAAAGACAAGGGTGCTGAAATTTATTAACAGCACATTATTAGCCCTAAGGGGGTGGAGTACAGAATTTGTACTTCAACCGGAGTGTAACTTGCACCATGAGTCAGCCGCTCGCTGCGGATATCTCCAAACACGTTTGTTCCAGTGACGCGGCAGTGTCACATTTCCAAGTCCTACACCCCAAACTTCTTTCCAGGACACCCTGACCAAGCACCACGAGAAGCCCCTGCAGCGGTGCCCCGCTCCAAGGCACAACCACCTCAGTGTCCCCAGCGCCCTGAGGAGACATTTTGCCCTCCACCCACACACCCTTCAAGCAGACGAGGCCTCAGCGTGGCTGTCAGCGCGGGGCCTCGCACCTGCGCCCCCTCAGGCCTCCAGCATCCCTGCTGGGGGCGGGATGCTGAGGGGAGAGGAGGCCAGATCGGGGTGGACGGGGCTGGGGACAAAGCCAGGGCCGGGAGCAGCCGCCACCCCCCGAGGGCAGCGATGGCGGCACAGGGCGCGAGCGATGGGGAAGCAGGGCGCGCGGGGGCCGCTGGGAGAAGCCGGGGGAGCCGCCATGTTGGGCGGGGCGGCGGTGGGAGGAGGGAAGGGAAGCGGGGCGGGCGCAGGGGCGGCGGCGGCGGCGGCAGTGGCAGGAGCCGGGGCGGCGGCAGCATCACCATCACCAGCGGCATCAGCGGGCGGGGCGGCGGCGGCTGCC
>WEIS01041483.1:737-13351 GCA_013389965.1 Todus mexicanus
TGTCAAATCATGCATGTGCAAGAAAAATTTCAACTGCCTCAGTGTTTTCACAAAGATTAGCTTGAGTTTGGGCACACCATTGCTCCCATAGTCAATATCCTAATCGTATTGATGTAATAGGAAAAAAATCAACTGATTATTTGTTGCTTTTAGGGCATGCTGATTTTTTGCCTGTTTATGCAACCTGAATTCTACAGTTCAGCATCCTTTTACCTTAATGACTGAAGTTCTGTACATCTATGTGGAGAGTAGGATTAAATAACTGATTTTTTTTCCTGTGCCTGATTAGGCAATCCAGAAGATTTTCTTATTAAAGTCAAATACAGAATTCTAGTTGAATTGCTTTTGGATAAAAAATAGTTGGGATAACTTTTAGGTGCAGTTGTATCTCCAAACAAATTTACTGTATGCACTTATGCACACCCATGCACATGTGTGGTCCCCAGACACAGGTCTTGCATCTGAAGTTTCAGCAAGGGGGAAAATTACCCTGTCAAAGTTATAACTGCTCATGAAGAAGAATTTATAATACAAATAGTCACTATTGTTGGGGCTGCAGAGAGAGTGCATAACCACTGCAATGCTTTATCATTCTTCACCTAAAATATTTGGTAGCTAGACATTTTACCACAATATCAGATATTTCTTCTAAAACAATAACCTCTAACTAAAACACCTGGTTTTGGTGTAGTTACAAGTTTTTGGTGAGTCTCCTAAATATTTCTTTCAAAATAGATTCTTCTATTTCTGAAACAGAGAGAAAAAGTTGCAAGCAGCACATCCCATTACTGGTAGAACTAAAAGACCCCACATAATGGGGCAAATCAATTTATTGAAGGAACTGATAATCAAGAAAAATAAGTGTTTTGACAGTATGTTCCACAAGACATTGAATTTTATTTAAGGAATCTACTAAAGAAATCTGGTAATTTTGAGCAAACATGGTCTCAGACAGGTCTCTTCTTAATTCAGTGAAAATCCTAAAGTGTTTATTTTTCCTGAAATTTAAGCATTCTATTGGCCAACATTAAAACTTCTTTGTGCTAATATAGATTTATAGTAAACACTCCTAAAGTACTCTCTATGATAGGTTAAAAAAAATAAATATGCAAGGCAGCCACAATTGAACTGAGCATTTTTGCCCTTAAATCCACAACTAGAAATAATTGCGTGTCATTTAAATCTCTAGGAAATGCTTTGTTAACTCGCAGTTAAACACGATAATAATCCACTGATTTTTCAATGAAACTGTGTTTTCTTGTTCCTAGAATTATCAATAGGAAACCTGTGCTGGAGTGTTTCATGTGGTTTTAGAAGCGTGCTCTACCAACTACCTATACAAAAAAAATTACAGATATATATGTTGCAGGCAAGTTTTGGGTTGTTTTGCTTTGCTTGGTTGGTTTACTATCAGCTGAAACACTCCTTTGCTGTACATAACAGCCGAGTCGTGTATTTTGTTTAAGGGCATCATGTATACTTTTAAAATGTATATTTTGTGCCTGAAGTACATGCAAAATTCCATGTGTGTGTGAGTGCACAGGCAGGGGGCTACCATGGTACTAGTCTGTGTTCCTATAACAATTGTTTGGAGAAAACGGGTAGTTCCTCTTGCCCCACTGGGTGGTTTGATGAGTGAAACATTTCTGATGGGGAAGAGGGACTCTTTGCTACTGGTAAATAGTCTCCACATCCAAAAAGTTAGAAAATTATCACTATAGAAATAAAGATGCTACGTGGTAGGATGTGATACAGGATAGGCTGTATTGGTCGTAAATCATGGAGCAGCTGAACAAATCTGCGCGTAAGGAAAATGGCACTCTAATATTCTGTTGAAAATCCAGACAACATTTTCACCTTGCATTTCACAGTGCTGGTGCTGTTCTACAAAGGAGAAGAAAACTGATTAGAAAATTGTTAATCCAATAATTGTAGCAAATAATTAGCTTTGTAATAATTAGGCACAGAAGCATATAGAATAAGAATTACATCAAATATGAACTTTCTTTCTTCACCTTCCTCCCTCCCCATCATGTTCACAACTGAGTATTTGAGTAAAAATATCTTTTGTATGAGAGGCCAGATAGTGTTTTCTTCTTTTCATATGAAAGCATTAAAAATAAATAAATTGTAAACTTAATATGGTTGTGAGCTGAACACTCAATAAAAATAGCAAAGCCAGGATGTTTTATTTGACCTTCCTTTCTTCTCATTATCCCTTCCTCAGGACATTCACTCCTTGTTGTGACCCTTTGTAATTTCTCTTTTATTATAAATTGTTAATATAAAAATGCTGTGGCTCATGAAGCTTCGGGTATGAAAATGCTATTCATGTCAGAAATAAAATCAGATTGACATGCCAGGAGAAACACTTTCAAAACTGGTGAATATTCAGCTCGGGATAGAATTCCTTGCTGGTTAGACCATCTCACCTTAGTATATTTCTTAGATGTTTGTCAGCTAGAGCATCTACTTTTGCAGTTTTAAGGTTTATTACGAATGTCGCTTAAAAATCATTTTACATTTCATTATGTGGACATTTGTACTTGTATTGAAGCCATGTAACATGACTCAGAGCTAAGAATAGTGCAAGATGTTTAAAGCAGAAGTAAACCAAAGGTGGCTTATCTGACCGGGGGGACACAGCCACCTGGCATGATTTTATAAACCCCTGGTTGGATGACCTAAGTGGTAATACCTCAGGTTCCTAGGGAAGATGCATGTAGCACAGACTCAGAAGGTCCATATTGCTTCATTCGGGGCTTGGTTCTTGCATTTGGGACTCAGAGGACTGAGAGCTCTTGTTCTATAAAATCTCTTTCACCCCTTTGTTTGTAACATGTCCCTCCCACCCCGTGCCCTGCCAAGGCCAGGCAAACTCATGACGGGTGCAGCCCCTTCACTGGTGGGCTGTACCTGGGGGTGAGCTGCTTGTGGGTCCCCCACCCCTGTCACCTCTAAAAGAAGCTGCTTCGGACTCTCCCCTCATTTGCATAGAGAGATTTAATTTCCATCCCTTAAATATGACGAATTGCCGAGATTTCCTTCAGTTAATGCTTTTAACAGCTCCCAATAAACTTCATTAATCAGGCCAGCTCTAGGCCCAACGTGCAGCCTGGAAGCAGCTAATTTGCCTGATGAGCCCGCGACTTTAGTGAATAAACAGGTGGATAAGCCGAGGGTTTTATGGCCTTAATTACACTCTAATCAGTTCAGCACTTGGCGGGCAAAAGGGAAGAGGGAAAAGAGGTGGCAGCAGCAGCCGCTGCTTTTCAGCCCTTCCCTTCCTGCCTCAGCTCTGCTTTCCCACTTCCCCCTCTCCTCTCCCGCATTCCATTGCCAGTGTTGGTTTCTCCTCTCCTTCTTCCTCTGTTGTCTTTCCCCCTTTTCTCCTCTTTCCACCCTTCTGTTCCCTTCCCACTAAAATCAACCTCTGACAGAGAGAGAAGCTGTTTTGTTCTTTCTTTCCTGCTACTTGCTGCCTCACTTTTCCCTCTTATTTTTTAATTTATTTTATTTTTCCCTCTCCGTACCTCATTCCCTCTTTCACCTCTCCCCTGCCTCTGGGCCCTGCCTCCCCGCCGCCGCCCCCATCCCTCTCTCCCCTGCTACATATTCTCCCTGTCACAGTTCGGCCGCCTGACAAATCACTTCAAGGGCAGCCTAACTTTGAAGGACAAGACAAAGCTTTAGCATATGGTCCAATCCCCAGATGTTTGTCTCTCTCTCTTGCTCTCTCTCCCTCCCCTCTAAGAAGGGCTACTTGGGAAGCCCGGCTTTTGTGGGTTTGTGTTGTGGGGTTTTTTTTCTCCTCTCCTCCCTCCTCCCAAGTTTTGCTGGGGGTCTCTAACTAGCAGCGAGGGCTGCTTTTCCCTTTACAGGCTCCCCGCGGAGGCAGCGGTGTTGGGAGCCGGGGGAGCAGTTCTGAAACTTAATGATGTTTTCCCCAGCACCACGGCGAGGGGCGGCGGCAGACCCCTGGCTTTGGGAGGGAGGCAGAGGGATGCTCCCTGCTCTCACAGCCAGACCTGCTCCCTCTCCTCCCCGCTCCTGTACCGTCGAGGATGGCACCGTTGCGAGCAGGGGGTGGGGGGTGCTGCCGCAGCCTCCAAGCTCCTCCATGAGGAGGGAGAAGCGGGGAAGGAGAAACCTGCTCGGAGCATCGCACTCCCGGACGGGAGCGGGCGCAGCCGCGGCGGCGAGGGGGCGGGAGGGATGGACTGGTGGATGGATGCGGCTGCGGGATGGTGGGAGAAAGCTGCGAGGGGGAGCTCCGAAGGAGCCCCCAGCCCCGGGGCAGGGCCCGCCGAGCATGGATGAGCCCGTCCCCGCTCCCGGGACAGGCGGGGCTCCGGCTGCTGCCGCCGAGCGGGGCGGCGGGGAAGGGAGGTGCGGGGTAGCCCCCCAAACCCCGGGAGCTGCGGGGCTCTGCCCAGCTGCTTGTGTGTATTGACACGATTCGGCTGGAAACGGACAGCTCTAAGAGCCTAAGTGGAGACGCGGCGTCACAGGCAAAACTCTTTCGGTAGCGAAGGTCTGGCACGATTTACCTGTCGGGATTTTTGTTATCTCTTCTCTCCATAAGTTTTGCCCTTCCGTAACAACTTCGAGCCCCCCTCCCCCTCTCAACCCCCCACTCTTCGCCCTGCAGTGTGGTCCAGCAAACACCAAAACTAAAAAGCCTGCGTCCGCAGCCACTCAATGTATTTTAAAATAACAAGGAAAAGCTGCTGAAGAGGTACCCGTGGCTCATGCCTGACAGCGAGCAAGCCCGGCTTTAAAAAGGAGACATCACTGCTGCTTCCAGATGAACGCTGGCTACTAGAAGTGGCCACAGAACTTCTTAGGAGCAAATGTGTATTTCCTTTTCAAAAACTTATCATGAGAAGGATTTGCTTGAGCATTTTATCTCAGCTGTCAAAGATGTATTAAGAGAATAAAAGATTGTATTCTGCAGTACCCCCTTCTTAATACAGTTTTTCATCCTGTACATGTAACAATATTGAGACTTAAAAAAATGAACTGCCACAAAAGGAAAATGGATTTCATCTTTGTCTCCTTTCCAAGGGATTAAAACATTCCTATTATTTTGGAGGCTGACATGATTTTCACTTGAAATTTGCATGGGTATCTTTATGATGTCTCCTGTTTGTTTTGTTTTTAACTGTGCTAATTAACAGTTTTTCACAGCTTTGTAATAGTTACCTGCAGTGTATGATTAAATTGATATTTTAAAAAACCTTGGTTTATATGACTAGTTTATATTATTAACTGTTACATACTTTTACAAAATCAAACGGTGCATTCTTTACACATTAATTCAAATGCATTGCCTTCCAATAAGACATTTCTTGCTAACATGCATTTTTAAAATGTGAATTAATTTAATGATCTTTTAACTGCAGTTACTTAGAGCTTTTTTGACCAAAAATAATAATGAGTAGGTGACTCTTCCTTAAAATTACCCATGTGAAGGATACATTTGAAGAAAGTTGTATAATGACCTGTCTTTTCAGTGTTTTATGACTTGAGGAATCTTGAGTGTACTTAGTGCTAGCTGGTTTTGTGTCTTACTGTTATGATAAAGTGAAATCCTGATACTTATTCTTGAGTAGAACAGAGAAGAAACGGATGTCAAAAACTTGAAGGTTTTACTTACTGTACCTGGATTAAATTGCCTGTCCCTTAATAAAATTACATCTTGTATAGTTACATTGCCTTGATGGAATTTGGAATCGTCCTGTCCTGCATTTCATTTCCAGGTCTGTGTATTGCATCACTGTCCGATAATCAAAGTGAATTAAGATATTTTTTAAAACATGAGATATTTTTTTTTTCTCTCCCAAGTTCTGCAAATTCTCAAAGTGGCCCTGGAGAAATACAAATGCACAAAGCGACAGGCGAAGCCAGGCCTGTGTTCAGCACTCCATCATTCCTTGTCAGAGGTGCAGCCACTATGCATTATCCTGCCGTGATTGATAGAGTGGGTTTCTGCAGACTGGGGGAGCTGGGCACGGCTCTGATGGGGCCCTGGCGTTCTGGCTCCATTTCATACTACCTGTAGGGAAAAGAAAAACTTCGCTGGGGTTGGTAGTTTGTTGCTGGTCGGAAATTTTACATTGTTGCCCATAATGTAAAGGTTGTATTTCTTAAAAGTTGAATGTAGCTTCTAGCTTCACCTGAATATAATCCAAGTACAGGAAGGAATGGAAAGAAGGACAGACCTTGCTTACATGAATAATGTCACAATAATAAAATGGCTTTCAGGTCATCAAGTTTGTTCTTTGTTTTAATTGAGAACTGCTGTGGTGGGCGCTGTACTTGAACACTTTCCCTTTTTTTGGACTCATTTATTCATCAGAAGGAGCTGACAGAAGGCCCACACTTTCCATGCAGCACTGCCCTTTTAAGATTAATTTGGTGTCGATGCTACTGGTCAGAAAGATAGAATAAAATATACATAAAGTAGATTGTTATATACAAGACCAAAACATAATAAAATTCTATTCCCAGTATATAACAGATGACCAGAAAGTCTACCTAAAGGAGCTATTATTGCTGTAGGATATAATGTAATAATTTATGCAGTTAGAATCTTTGACACATTTTTGTTCAGCTGGGGAGAAGAGTTTAGGTTTCTTTGCCTATGATCATTCAAGATCTTGACTAATTGATGTAAGATCAAAGATGACAACAATCTCACCAGTGTTATGTAAAACCATAATATCCTCCAGTTCCTTCATTTCTTCCTGAAATGGCCATAGGCAAAATAATTTGCATAAAAGGTCTCCAGTTTTAAAATGTAATATTTCTTTCATTGGGACTTTTACGTGATCCCCACAGATTTCTACAGATGTTTACAAACTTAATCAAAAATGATCATATAAATATCATTTCAAGTGATTCTGGGGGAAAACAGAGCTTTATTTTGTTTTGAAGTGTTAACAAATTACGATAATATAGAATGACACTTAAAAAATGTTATTTTTGAGTACACATTTGTATTTATAGTAATTATTTGCTGGAAGGGGCCACTCTCAGATACTAATTGATGAATCCTAATTTATCATCCTGCAAAGTCCCTCCCCTCCCCCATTTCATTTCTCTGGGCAAAATATTTGCCTATTTCTGTGCCTTGAAACAGGAAAGCAAGGATGCTGTGTATTTTACATCAATAAAAGAAATTGTGAAAATTGCTTTCTACTACAAATTGCATTCAAAACAATTTTTGGTATGTTTTTCTGTGTGTATATTTTTTGTGTTGGTTTGTTTTGGGGGTTTTTTTGCTTGGTTTTTTTTTTAATACTGATAATGAGCAAGCAGGTTAAGTGATTCACCATTCATTTCAGACTCTCCTGTGCTACAGTTTGTGCATTTAAATAATTTGCAGGGAGTTTTAGAGACTGTGCGACACCAGCAAGGATGTACCGACTTTCACACCCTTGTAATTTTGGAAAGATCACTTTTCTTTCATGAGTATTTCAGGTAAGAAAGGAGTGTTCTTTACATTGTATCTGAGGTCTTTTCGATGAGGAAGGAAAGTATCAACCTACTTGTCCATATATTTATGTATATATTTGTGTATAGACAACACCTGCTTGTACAAATGAGTTTGGCTATTTATTTTTTTAAATATGAAGTTAAGACAGTAAGATCATTCAAAACTTCTTTTCTGTACCTGCCCATTACCTGTCTTGCAGCATTTTGAAATACACTCCCTTTAAACATTTAGTTCAGATGGGATATGTAACTACAGTTTAAATCCTGCTTTTGCAAGTGTATTATATCTATACATGTAGAAAAGTGAAGCTGCTACTTAAAAAATGCTTACCACTGTAGGATAATTAACATCACCCTGGAGTAGTACATCACAGCTAATTCAGCGAGCCCTGCTTTACAGCTGCCACCAAGCAACAAGCAGTAGTTATAAATGCTCACATATCAGGATATTCCTTTACCACCTCATTTATTATTGTACCATGAAAAATGTCCCCTTCCATTTATTATCATATCACTGCATTAAGGGTCTTAGTCACAAAGAAATTATTTGTATACATGCACATACAAAAGTGCAGTTTTCTTGTAAAACAGAGAGTTTATCTAGTGAATTATCTCTGATGCAAATGAAATGGATGTTTATTGAAAGGAGGATGGCTACAGTTGAAGAAATAGGGTTGTATGCACAGGTGAAATATAACTTTGCTTAAATTAGTAGCTAGGGGGTAGTTTGTGGTTTTCTTTGTGTTTAATTTTCTATGAGCAAACTCATGCAAAAAGCACCTATAAACAGAGATGAGAAACACAGACAGACACACAGGCACACACATGAGTGTAGGTTGACAGTCCATTGCCTTTATAAACATATGATAGACCCAGAGGCAAATCCAGAGCTGCCAACCCAACTACTAAATGAGTCTGCCAAAGAGCCAGATGCTGCAGCTGGAAAAGCGTTTTCATTGTCTTAGCAGCTGCATACTGTGGTCACTGTCCTGAAAGGAGGGGAAGGAATTGGGAGTGTGGTTATCAATTAAATGGTACCCGGTTACACTTCTGTGTATGTTTGTGGGTGCATATGAGTGTAATTATGACAGTGAGAGAAATTGAATATTTTTTTTTACTTTTCTCATGACTTCTTAAAGAGCAATAAGAGAATCATTTGAAGGGTTCATATTTTAAAAAGCTTAAGATGACTTGTTCTAATTTTCTGTGTTTTTTACAGTTGTTGTCTGAGAGAGGAGTAACCAATGCTCACTTGAGTGCTTTTTGGGATCCACACAGAGATACAGCCTTCCCTTCCACATCCACCAGTACCTATGCTGTGCATATGGGATTTTGGTTTAGGAAAATGAGTCAAAGTAGTCCAAGTGACTTCAAAGCACATTGTAAGGCTACTGGCTTAGACTACCTGGCTTAGGAAGTGTGTTATAATCAAAAAGTAATGCTCCAGCCTTCATTTATGCGGGGCACTTCATGAGAGCAGGAATGACTGGGAGAGCCTGCACAGTGGAGAGCTCATGTGGCTTCACAGGGGTGCAGGACCCAGTTTATTGTTCCACTTGAGTTAAATAGCACAAAGAAGCTGAGCATACCTGTCTCTGTAACACAGCCTTTTTATCTAGAACAAAAAAGGGAGAAAGTCAAGCAGGAACAGAGATGGCCATCCGCACTCATCTGGTGAGGCAGCCTGTGGGTTTCACAGCCATGGTGCTCAGTTTCATTCCCATATTGGCTGTGTAGCCACTGCTAGCGTGAGGTGATACATATTTGAATTTACAATGACTTGTAAAGACAAATGTGTGTAATTTATAGAACTGGTCCATGTGCGATTAGGAAACATGGTGGCTGAAATGCTGTTCCTATTCTTTTTCTAAGAAGCTGCACAGATTTGTACTCTGAACTAATGAAGAGGCCTTTATATAAAATTAGAGATTGGGAAAGTATGTGCTAAAGCTTCCTTGGCTGGATAATTACTTTTTTATCATTATAATGACCTGTCGTACTAATAAAGTTTTTTTCCCCAAAAAAGTTCATCAACCCTGTAAGGGAAAGGGCTAGAAGAGAAAATCAATTGAAATAATTGTTTCACAGGCTAAATATATTTTTAAATCTCACCCTTTAAGTGGTTGTATATCATTACATACTATTTGTATTACAGAAGTGACAAATTATTAAAAATCCCAAATGATAATACTAAGTGTTGATCTATGCTGGTGGACAGTACAGATAGTGCCTATGTGTATATATATCCATGTGTAACTCCTTTTAGAGGAAGTAGAATCGTGCGCGTATGACATTAAAATATTAAATCTGAAATAATGGTGCAGACATTAGCTTTAAGATTTGTCTTGATGAAAAGAGAGGAAAGGAATTGTCTGCAAAAGAATAGTTGCTCATTTTCCTGCTCTCCGTTTTTACTGGGAAACTGTAATATTCAATACGCAGTTTAAAGAGGACTAAAAGCTTTCCCTTTAAAATAATGGTGCACAAAGAATGTGAGTTCCACCATACATAGAGACAGCAATTTTCTAACTAATGGAATATCCATGAACAATTAAGAGATTTGCAGTGAGAAAATACTACTTTTGTACTTATGCAAGAAAAACCTTTTTTCCCCTGTTTTTTCCCTTTTCTTCTAGATTTAGTGGCTGCTTCATTTTGCTGCACCTAAGTCAGTTGTGGATCAGCACAGTAGATGCAAAGAAGGGACAGAGTTGCAGATAGAGCTGGAGTAAAAAGGAAGGAAAAAGAGACGGTGATGTCCTACAGAGGAAGTTGCAAGGTAGATGAAGAACTTTTGTTTGCCGTTTGGTGGAATAGTTGTGTCTCCCAGTAGGCTGAGCAAGCTGGCTGATACATCCAGAGGGGACGGGTGTCAGGCTGGTGCAGGTGTCAGTGGCTGCCAGTGAGTGATTGCACCATCAGCCTCCTACCGTGATCCATCATGCGGGCCCAGCCGGTGAAGAATCACAGCCTCAGCAAGGTGCTGAGCCCAGCAACATATCATTAAACAAGGTTACCACCGGCAGATTTGTTCCCATGATCAATCTGGTCAATAACCGTTCCACCTCGCTGTACATTTTCCCCCCTTAAAACACAAGCAGGTATTATGAAAGTGGTGGCTAAACAATGTAAAGCTTTAAGAAGACTTAACTTCTCCAATGGCAAGCTTCAGGTTTCTTGCAAATCCCTTATAAATGGTGAAAATTAACCCTTCTTACAAAAATCTATCCTCAGAGTAACCCTCTGAGCTAATTAATATTTTATGACTTGAAGTTGCTTACATCTGATTCATTCTTGGATGGATTTTTCTTCTTTTTCATTTTCAACCCCTAAATTTCTGATATGTATTAGGATGTGATGTGCTGTATAACACTGATGTCAGTTTAGAGTCACCCATAAGCAATCTCCCAGAAGACAGAAATAAAGCACTTAATTCTGTTATTGCTTTGTTTTAATTCTAGTGTCTTATATTAACCCTCTGTCAGATCTGAACAGACTTTCTCCTGCCCTGGCTCACCCAGCATGATTGCGGTTTGCACAGACATTCCCACTTACAGAGATCCCTGTGTTTTTATTGACCTGAATGCAGAAACTTCATCTGTACGCTTGCAGGGCTGTTTGCCTTTTCTGCTGTGATAGTGGGTTGTGAACTCCTGGACAGTAACCAAGAGATCCTAGAATCATAGAATAGTTAAGGCTGGAAAAGACCTCTGAGATCATCTTAGAGTCCCCCAACAAATAGCAGCTTGCCCAGAGGGCTATTAATACAGTCTTTGTGCTGCACTCAAACAGTTGTCTTATGAGAGGTGAGGACCAAATCAGAGAGTTGCATACACACATAGTAACGAATAAGCTGAATTTCTCCACAGCAGGTTACTGAGCTTTGGGAAACAAGTAAAGAAGGCTACAGGGAAAACCAGAGCTGTTGTTCCTTCATGGTCTCCTTTACTAACAGAGAAAAATCATGTGCTAATCAGAAGCACAAATACAGACATGTGGAGGAGTTGAGAGAGGAGTATATGTCTGTGGTAAATAGCAGAGAAGAGTCCCTTTGGTACCCAATGCCAATGACCACATAACAGGTAATTCTCCTACTAACTGTGCAGCTTGCAGAGCTGTGCAGGGCCATGTTTAAGAACAGACTGTTATGTCTTAGTGTGATAGAGGATAGATCACAAATGTTGTTAGCAAAGCTTGCTGTGCTCAGAAAGAAATGTCAACCAAGTCCCTGTCCTGTAAAAATATGGAAGACAGTAATTGTCATGCTAATATTTAGTGGGATCAGAGTTAGACTATATAAGTATAGTTCTTCCTTTCAATTGTTGCTAGATGGACAGCAAAGCTCAGCAGAAATACTACCTCCAGAAAAAAAGTTGCAACTTTCTGCAGAAGAAAAAAAATGTCATAGTTTCAACCTCCATGTGATTTTTTAAAGCTGTTAAGTGGGTACACAAGGCTGAATGAAGGCCTACTTGTGTTGCCTGCCCTATTTTCTTTTTATCTTTATTCTGAAGGAAAAAGAAACTGAAAACAAACTCTTGCAGAAATGAAAAACGATTCTGAGATGGGTGTTTCCATTGGTTTGACTAAATCAGTTTTAAAGTTTTCCCATGTAGACAGGCTGACCATGCCTGTGAATAAATGGCTTTTGCTGAACCTATCTGACCTTCCCATCAATAAGGGTGAGACTGAGGGCTCAGGGGAAATGTGACACATGGTCCTCTTCTCTCCTTTGTACTTCAGATCAAAAATTGCCTTGGGTACAATGTCAGCACCTGCATCCAGACCCATAGTCCTTTCTGCCTCCAAGCAGTCAACGCTCTGTTGCTCCTTCAGTCCTAGGGGCTCCTCAGCATTACGGGTACCTCAGCTACAAAGCTGACACTTCCTCTGATACCAAAAGTTTATGCTCCTTTATGGACCTGCAGACACCTCAGTCTTGATATAACTGTAGCTCAGAACTGGCATCATATTGATATGCTTGTAAAAATCAAATCTTGCTATGGGCAAAAAGGGTATGTAAAGCAAATAATTTATTGTTAGCATAATTGAAATTTTAGCTGTCTGACCAAGGTATTGTTGTTAGTATAT
Source organism: Todus mexicanus (assembly GCA_013389965.1). Taxonomy (NCBI): domain Eukaryota; kingdom Metazoa; phylum Chordata; class Aves; order Coraciiformes; family Todidae; genus Todus; species Todus mexicanus. Next base: position 13,329 of record WEIS01041483.1, read on the forward strand.
TAGTCCAGATCAATTCCTATAGG
>WEIS01041512.1:0-17460 GCA_013389965.1 Todus mexicanus
ACTCATACATTTCTTGTATCAGGACCCTTGAGGAGCAAGTTCAACTCTCAGCTCCAACAAGATCTCCTCTGAGTGACCTTGGGCAAGTCACCTTCATCCCTCTTTAACTGGGGATGGGATGGATGGGGAGAAACATCTCCCCTTCACTAGTTCTCCTTATTCTCTCCTCCCTTAGAGGCAGAAACTGCCTCTTATCACTTGCTCATGGGCAACCCAGATTAACCACGTGATTCTGGAAGCTACCAGAACACCCTACAACAAAGAGCAAACAAAGCACCGCAGTTCCTTTACGTTTTCAATCCACCTTTAGATTTTGAGGAGGAACTGACAATGTTCCTTTAGTCCCAGAAGGTCTTGCTAAATGGAAGACAATTGAGAGAGAGGGGACGAGTTAGAACCAGGCTCGCCGAGCTGGCACAAAGCAGCAGCCGGCGCCCGCACGTATAGAAATACCTCTTGGCGCGTGTGTCGAACACCCATACGGACCTCGGAGGAGCGGGGCAGGGGGTGGAGCCCATCAACTTGGGGAGAGATAAAAATCAAATCAAACCCCGCTAAAATTAACCCGGGGAGAAAGCATTTTCCTCAAACAAAGAAAGCCATTTTGCAGCCACCGATTATTTCTTTTCTTTTTTTCCCCCCTTTTTGCTTAATTTTTTTTTTTTTTAATGTTTTTTTTTTTTTGAAGTCGGCATTGTGCGGAGCCGCGTTCCTTCGCAAGATTTCAGATGTTGCTGTGTTCAAATGAATCCCATTTTGTCACAATCAATGACTTTCCCCGCTCGCTATTACCTCCAGCCCTGCGGAGCCGGCAGCGCCGCTGGCAACCCTCCAAGCCCCAGGCAGGGGAGGTAGCGGAGCCCGCGCCTCCCCAAAACCCGCCGCCGAGGTAAAGCCGGGAGAATGTCACCTCCACCTGGGTAATTTTTAATTTTCTTTCTTTTCCCTCTCCTGTTAAATTACCTCCAGCTTATTTGTCTGGCTAGAGGTTAATGAAACATTAATGATGTTAATGAGCCTTTCATGCTGCAAGTTTTTTCAAGAAAGAGATATAATAGCTGTTTTCCTTCCCTTTTAATCTTTCGCATCATTCGGGAGTTGCAGGGCCAAAGCAATTATCGACTGGCGCGGCTCTGTCTCCTCTCCCGGTCACAGCCCAGTGGGGCAAAGAGAAGAAACCTATTAAAGCCCCTTCACGTGTCCACCGGTGAGGAGCTCAGGGCTGCTGCAACCACGCTGCTCTAGCCAGAAGGCAAAATGCTATTCGGGGAAAAAAACAAGGGGAATTAACAATCTGGAGCTGTCGGGAATGGTGAAGTGGCACCATTAGCCGCGCACCAGCCGTTACAGAAGGTGACATGACAGGTGAACTCCAAAAGGTTACGGGAGGTTTGGGTTGGGGGTTGCTGGACACCGTCCCCCCATGAAAGTGGAGAAACCCACCCCCTGTTTTGGTTGTCATCACGGTGAGCTTTGATTTCAGGTGCGTGACACCCCTCTGGATCACCGCCAGCCAAAAATCAGCCCTTGCTTCCCGGCTCGGCTTGTTTAAATACAAAAACTAAGTGGGGGGGGAAAAAAGACACAGCAAGAGAAAAACTAAAACACTCCGAGAAATGGCTGCTGAGGAAAGCGCTCTGCACCCTGCTCAGCTCCACCCTGCTGCCTCCGATACCAGCAAGTAGCTCTTTATCCTTCCCTAATCCCCTCAGGATGGTAAAAAAACCCCAAATCCACCGGTCTCAGCACATTTTACAGGTGGCCCATCCCGCACCGTGCAAGGAGGACACGAGCCAGGGGTCCCTCTGGCCACGGCCGAGCCCCCCATCGCCGTGCCAGGAGGTGCCGCCACCTCCGCTTTCCTTGATGGATGCGTCGGTGCCAAAGGGCACACAACTAAATTACGAGCTGGCACTTACAAGGAGTGAGGGCTCTGGCTTGTGCTTCCATTAGAGGGTATCTATCTGCATTTAAAGCTGTGGCACTCTGATAAGAAGAAGGGAGGAAGCTAGAGAGACCTCAAAAAATTGCCTGGACGAACTCCGAGATAAGACTTTTCAGACAGACAAAAAAGCCTGTCCTGATTTATAGCGCTTCGTCCGTCCTTGACAGTACCTCTGGAGCTCCTGATCTCGGCGGTTAAAAAAAAGAAAGTTCCATCAGAAATGCATGTTCTGCCCCCAAACTATTTATCCAGACAACCTGTCAACCTACCACAGCCAGATCCTCTCTTGACACGGACAAGGCAGCGACACAATCAGCCACCTTTTATTTCCCCCCCCCTCTCCTATCCCCTGTTCTTACTAATCACAGATGCTTTGTCGGCTCAATAATAAAGATCCCGGGTGCCTCAGTTTCCTTTTTTTTTTTTCCTTTTTGTTGTTATCATGCCTTTCAGCCGGCATGTTTATTTATGACTGCTACAAAAGCGCTTGCACGGAGAGATGCCATTAGGCTGGAATGATGCTCCCTTGACATTGAGATCAGAATCTGCACAGACGCCACGCAACAACTCATCTTTATGGCTGCCTACTTGCCTTAATTCCTTTTCTTTTATTATTAGTAGTATTTTTATTATGATGATGATTTCCGTCGCAAGGGCTGCCAGGGAGGGAGAGGCAGCACAAAGACAGGGAGCAGCTCCGGTGGAGACCACAGATGGCACGGGCTGGCTCGGCTCCCTCTGCCCTCGTCCAGGGCAGCTGCTGGCACGCACGATCCCAACCAGCCCATTAAAAGAACAGGACCCCAGGCTGACAAGGGCACAGTCATGGATTGATTCTCACTCGTGATGGGAAGGCAGCTCTCCTGCAAACCATGGAAGCAGAGACGGAGACTTGAGCTAAGACTGATTTAATTTTCAGGGGACGAGGCACGCAGCAGTGCCCACTTGCTCCCCATGGAGGCTGAGGCATGAGAGCTGTGGGGTAGGATCACAAATCCAGCAAAACCCACCTGGACACTGTGCTGGGGGGTTCAGCGGGTGCCTCTCTGCTGACTCATCACCTAAAAAGAGGAGTGGCCTCTTGCTGCAGTATAATTAGGGTGACAGCCACATGATGGGGACTTCAACACGCTCTCCAGAGCTCCTATGACCCCAGAAAGCCCTGCTCCTTCTCCCTTCCCCTGGTAACTCCTCACAGACCTCATGCATGAGCCCAGGACACGGCAGAGCTCTCCCAAGGCATGTAAAGACCGATGAGCTCTCCAAAGTCATGCAAAGACCGATGAGCTCTCCAAAGTCATTCAAAGACCGATGAGGTCTTCTCAATCTGCTTAGTAGATAAGAAGGGGGGGAAAAACCCTGCCAGCTGGTCCTTCTGTTTCCCAGCCTGATCCATGCTGGAAGGTGGACCCTGGGACATGGGTCACACTCCCTTTGCCAGCACCGTCTCCCAAATGACGGCGTGTCCTGCCCATCACGCTCACGCGAGATACTGGGGCAGACAAAAGGAGGTTTTTGTATGCTCTGGCATCTCTTTCAGCCGCTAGCCAAGGCGCGTCCTTCCCCGGCACCGGCTCTCTAATTAGTTCTATTGGTTTCAACAGTTCGGCGGGCTCGGTGAATGTAATATTTAACACCCTAGAGGGAAGCCTTTCACACCGATGCCTCTTTCATCATCTCTGCCCATCTGGTGCTCACTTGAAGCTCGCGGAGCACCACCTGCTTGGAAAACAATGAAGTCGTGCAGCTCCCCGGCTCCTTCGGACCAGCCGGACCCATCAGGAAGGACACAAGGGAATGAGGCCCCCCACGGCAGCCAGCCTCGACACCCAACCTCTGCATGGTGTGCTCACTCAAAAAGCGATTATTGTTGTGTGTTCAGAGCACTACCCACCAAGGAGGCTGAGTCAAAGGGTGTAATGCAATTTTTCCCCTCCATGACTTGCTCATGAAACGCACACCATGTCTGCAGCAATTCTTGTGCGCCCCCTGCCTCAATGGCTACAGCCTCACCATCACCACCTCTCTTGGATTAACCACAGCTGAAGGATGGATAAGTGGGTACGGGCGGTCAGCAGAGCAAGGTATGAAGGGATATCCAAGAGCAACAGGTTGCAGGGGTTGTACACGCGTTACAGTGACACCCAGGAGCAGGGTGTGACGTGGCCATGGCCACCTGCACCGTGACAGCCTCTCTAACATTTCTGAGCAGAAATGGGAATCGAGCCCCTAAAACCCATTTGCTTTCTGCAGCCGCAGAACCCCGGCTGATGTTCGGAGACGTCGCCGCGTCTGGAAATGATTAGATTCCTTCCAGTGACTGACACCTGCTAATAACCTGGAAGATGGGTAGAGGATACTCACATTGTCATCTCCAGCTATCTACAACTTCATTTTCCATCATCTTTGTCACTCAAGGACAGCAGCAAAGGATATTATTGCTACTGGTATTGTTATTGTTATTATTTAAGCCACGCAGCCACAAACCTGCAGGTATCTGGGCTGGGTTGGGCGGATGCATTCCGACGGTTAGATTCTCCTGCAGATCGGAGGGAAATTTATTGCGAGGATTATGTATAATGTATTTTTCTATGAAATTAAAATCAGCTTCCCCTTCCAAAAGTTCAGCGCGGTAGCCGACGGCTTGGAAGGGCGGTGGTTTTAACCTCACGCTTAAGTGCAGAGTCAGCTGCACGTGGAAGGCGGATGGATGGATGGATGGATGGATGGATGGATGGGTGGATGGATGGATGGATGCTCACTCCCAGGGAAATACAACAATCTCCCCTGCTCACGATGCTGAGCTGTATTTCTGAGCCTCTCCGCATGAAGCCTATTAGCCAGTCATCAGCGCTTCGAAAAAAATAGAATAAATAAATAAAGCGGCGCACAAGAGTGCCAAGGGCAGGGAAGTTAAAGGACATTCTAACTCTTTAATTACATCAGTCTTGGAAAGAAAAGAGCTGTCATTCCCTCCTCCTTCCCTCCAGGGAACACTTGGTATCTACCTTGGCCAGAACCCCCTTAGGAAAGTTGTCGCAACATATGTCTCGCCTGTGATTCATGCCAGGGATGGGTTTAGTCCTGTATTAATATTCCCCACCCACTATTTACTGAGCTCGCACACGCACAGATACACACAAACATGCCTTTCATCTCCTGCCTCCAAAGGAGGGGGGGGAAGAGAAACCTTGGGTAAGCTTTCAAGATAAGAGAGGCATGTGTGAGCCACTGAGTTTAGCCTGCAAGGAGGATTTTCTTCCGAGAGTGCCTTAAGGAGGGTTGCGATGAGTGATAGCCAAGAAACAACCCCTTGAGGGGCTGAGGACCCCGTCCTGGGGACAGCCACCAGCTAAACACAAGTCATCAGGCCAGGCACAGCTCATTTTGGACCACCCTGAGCTGCTAAGGATGCAGGAAACCCTCAAAGAGCATCCCCAGAGCTCAGGGTGTTTTCTCCAATAAGCGTGTTTTTAAACATCCTTCTCCCTGCCAAAACCTATCCTTTGTAGCCACAAAAACGGCTGTCAAAAAGCCGTCGCCCACCTCTTCAAATATCCCATTACGTTTCTGTATTGAACTTCTGTTTGTTTGTTTGTTTGGGGTTTTTTTTTTCCTTCCATCAAGGAAGTTATTGAAATAGTGACGGCAAGAGCCAATAGCGCTTTCGGTTAAAAAATGTATCACAGCGTTTTGTGATTTAAAAGCAAACAAATACGGAAGGCGGCATGAAATGTTAATGCACACGTGAGCGGGTTTGATTGCTGTTTGCTGTTTGTTTGTCAAACATTTTCGACTATCAATTAATTATCAAAACCAGGTCAGAAAGCTGGAGGCTGATCCACACACGCCCCCGACGCCAGTCGGGAGAAGCTCTCAAGCAAACATCACCGTTCCCACGAGCAGGACGCACGATTCCAGTTGCCACAATTGAGGTGGCGAGCACGGTTACCTCTGGCTGTGGGAATTTCCCCACTGAGGCTATGGGATGGTCTCTGCAAGGTCTAATTTGGCTGTGTGGAGAAGCAGTGAGCGGCCGTCCTGAGACTGATGGGGCTGCTGCCCATCAACAGCTCCTCGGTCACCTTGGAGGCAAAGTCATCGCTCTGTGTTGTCAGAGCCACGTCATGAAGCTCGAGACGTCTCTGATGCTGAAGGACACACCACTAGAGATCAGCTAAGCCCCACATCCTTCCCTTCTGCTGCATTTGTCCAAAGCAACACCAGCGTTCGCTCCAAAAGAGAGCAGAAACAGAAATAAATAAATAACAGATACCATAGGAGCTGAGGCGGGTGAATAAGAAGATATGGCAGAGGCAGGAGGCTATGGCCCAAGGGATCCATTAACAAGATTCCTCCCACACAACCTCCAGAAGCCCAGACCATCAATAAAACCTGCTCTCCTCCCCAGCCAGCCTTGCGTGGCTCTGAACTTTCCGGCTACAGGCTGCAGATTGGATTCTTCCGTCATCACCATAAAAACAGATGAATTGTCCACGGCTGAGGGCCCTGTGATAAGCCAGGACCCTTTAGGCAGGAAGGCACACTCCGTAAAACCAGCGCTGCCTCTCAGCCAGAGCTGGCCCCGCGCTGCTGGGATGGGCACCTGGTCCCACACGCTGTAGTAAACTCCCCCCCAGGCTTTTTATACTGATAAAAGAGCGGCTGGAGCTTGCCCTCCTGCAAGCCAGCAGCTCAACGTGATCACCTCCTCAGCATCAGGGAGATGCCTGCATCTCATGCTGTCTCCAGCCATCACGAGGAGCCCCCTCACCCCAAATTTCTCAGCAACAGCTACAGCTCTTGCTCTGCTCTTGGCTGCAGGAGCCCAGAGCACTGGCCAAAGCCATTTCACCACTGGCTCTTCCACTTAAGCAGCAGGTAACTAGTCCTGCGTGGGCTAAGAAAGGTGCCCAACCCATCTTGGTCACAGGGAGCGTGTCTCCTGCTCCTCCAGTCCCGGGAGCTCACACCCACCCAGCGATGATGGGGCTGGGGTGCCCCACTGGGTGCTAACTGGGGTTGGAGCCAGCAAGGCCCCAAATGGGTCGTATCTCCTCCCACAGCTCTGGGACGAAGAGCACTGCTGGAAACCACAGTCCCAGCCATGGATAAAATCTCCAACACCCATCAAGAAGCCAGAGCAGACAGAGCTCTGCGGCGAAAGCATTTCTTCGCTGTTTTGTTTTGCTTTGCATTCTCATTGCCAGGTTCATTATCAGGGCCCTTATTCCTGCACACGCTTCCCATTTTTCTCCCTCCTATCTCTCAGCGTCCGACGCAGCAGCCTGTATTAGTTTATGTTAACAAGCTGTGGCAGCAGTAATCCTGGCCTCGCCAGCTCCGCCGCCTGTTTTGCTGACCAGGCACTTGGGTTGTCTCCACTGCCTCAGAGATATCACCTCCGAGTAGCTCCTGGTCCCCTGAGCCTTCCTCTACCTCCAATCCAAGCACCCCCTGCAGCAACGACACCAGGATTTCCCGTATGAGGAAAGGCTGAGGGAGCTGGGGCTCTGGAGCTGGAAGAAGAGGAGACTGAGGGGGGACCTCATGAATGTTTATAAATCCGGAAAGGGCGAGTGTCGGGAGGATGGAGCCAGACTCTGCTCGATGGCACCAGTGACAGGACAAGGGGTAACGGGTGTGAGCTGGAACACAGGAGGTTCCACTGGAATCTGAGGAGGAACTTGTTTGCAGTGAGGGTGCCAGAGCCTGGCCCAGGCTGCCCAGGGGGGTTGTGGAGTCTCCTTCTCTGGAGACGTTTCAAACCCTCCTGGACGAGTTCCTGTGGGACTTGGTCTGGGTGATCCTGCTCCAGCAATGGGGGGATTGGACTGGAGGAGCTTTCCAGGTCCCTTCCAATCCTGAACATTCTGTGATTCTGTCAATCTGTGACATACCCTGGACCCAACACTGTGACCACGCTGTCATCAGTCACTGATGGAGCACGAGTTGCCAGAACATTCTGTCCTCCCCACTGCTGCCTCCGCAGAGCGCTAAGCAAACGGCAAAGCTCGTTTTCTCCCTAAAATAGAGACCTTCTCATCTCTGCTGCTGTGCTGCAGAAACAAGCGTCACCCCCGTGGCCCCAGCGCGCCGGGGGCCACCGTGTGCCGTGCAGCACCTCCTCCGGCTGCCGGCAGGGCAGGAGGACCCCGCTGCCCTCTCCTTCCCACCCCACCCCTGCGATCTGACAGCGCGCATTTGTCTTCTCAGCTTCGACTTCCTCCTCGGCCCAGGTTGACAGCAAACAACGCTCGGGAAAAAGGCAGGAGAGGAGGGAGAAAAGCAAAAATCAAAGGCACGAGGCAGCCGCGCTGGTGGAGGGGCTGAGGAACAAAGAGAGATTTCAATCCCTGCTCTGCTCCAAGGGCTTCATCGAGCTGCCCGAGGTGTCCAGGAGGGAAAGGGAAGACCAAAGGCAGGGGAGCTTGGCCACTGCCCCGAAAGCAGGACGCCTGGGCTCAGCCCTTCTGCCGATGGCTCCGGTTTGCTCTTCAGCACATCAAAGCCCATCTTCCCACACAAGCTCAGCTGGCAGGGGCTGGGTGCTGGACCCTCTTTACCTCCTCTCGCTCCCCAAGTTGGAGCCATCAGCCAGCCCGAGGCGATAAAATCAAGCTTCGTGCCACCGCTCCTGCCCGGTGCCGCACAAAGCCTCGTGCCACCGCACCAAGGCTCCGCACGGGGCTAACGGTGGGTCTGGGGTTACTGGAAGTGTTTTAATGAGCGGCGCGAATGCTGCTGATCAAGAACACGGCTCGCCGAGGCCAGAGAGGAAAAGGAATTCAGGGTAAGATTGCAAACAATTACTCCTTTTAGATAATCACTGTTTTACAGTCCAGACGCAGGCATAAATATTGCATAATGCTGGGGCTCAGCACGTAATTGGCAGATATTATTCAGCCCGAGTCGCTCCTTTATTGGCAGGAGCTGTGAGCTTGTCACATCTCAGGGTCAGCCAGTGGATGGCTGAAGGATTTTCAGGGAGCGCTCTGGTAATGCAAGCGGCGGCATCAGCCCTTCCCTAAACCGCTCAGCACCGACGTTTGCAAAGTGAGCTCACATCCACGAGCCTGAGAAGCAGCTCCTGCAGAGCGGCGTTTGTTGCATACCGGGATGGAGAAGCGACGCAGTGAGGACGAGCGGCACATAACCTGCTCTCTGGGACAGCACTCGCGACCGAAGCCCTCGCACAGCAGTCACGAGGTGGTTTGCAAGGGCACAAACTCACACAAGAGCCACAGACAGACACCTGCACATCACGGGGGGGTGATGCTCCTGCGAGATCTCCGTGCTCGCAGGGCTGGGGGCTCAGCTCCAGCCTCACATCGCTTTGGACAGGTCTCCTTCCCTTTCTCAGCTGAAGCTGTTTTGTTTGCAAACCATCTGCTCGGCGCCCCACCGCGCCGGCAGCAGCGAGGGGGCCCAGATGGATGGGTTCTTTGATAATTCTTTAAAACGAAGCACCCAAGCACATCGGTACCATATGTCGAAGGGCCGGCCGGCTCCGAGAGCTGGCGTACGACCCTCCCTCCTTGGCTCGGCTGTGCCAGCAGCGTCCTGCCCGGACCCCGGTGTGCTTCTCACCTGCCGAGAGCTTGCGAGCACTTCCAGGGGCTGCTTTGACTCTGCTGAATGAGAGTCAAGCTCCTGAGTAGCCTCCAGCCTGCACGCCTTGCACCCCAGCTCCTGATCTCCCCCAGGCTGAGGGGAACCAGGCATCGCGCTGCTCTTGAGCTTTCCAAGACAAAATACGGGGTCAGAAAGAGGAGGGTGGAGAAAATGAGGCTGTTTCCCTTTGCAGAGGTAGTTTTCAGTCCCAGTTCACACCCAGTTTAAACATAGACACCTCTATGATTACTCTGCACAACAATCAGGGCTGGATTTGGTCCAGAGCATCTCACGGAGGAGTCTGGGGTCACAGGAGAAAGCCAGTTGCTTACAGGCAATAACCCCCTGCCTGGAAATGCAGCTTCACCTCCAGAGCCTCACATCTCCCAGTTTGGTTCTAGCACTCTGAGAAACTTGCACATCAGAAGGAAAGTCAGCCTGAGATTCCTGCAGCATCGCAGGAACTGGGGCTTTAAGGAAAAAAAAAACGACAAACACCTTGCAAAGCCCACACCACCAGCAGATGAGTTCTGATAGAGACTGCAGTGAAGGATGGCTCAGTGGGATTTCAGATAAATAAAGGCACAAAGGCCACTGACATCGGACTGACACCTTTCAGGCTGCGCTTTCCTGCCCCTATGCCTTGAATATCAAATCCTCCCCGGTGCCAGCAGCCCTGAACCCCAAAGCTCTGCAGAGCTGGGTGGAAGGGGCTGATTCCCAGCAGGGAGATAACAGGAGCTCCCCCAAACCTTTGCTGATTATAGAGTGGGGATGCCAGAGCAACAGAAACCCCTTCCCAAGCAATTTGCAGTGGTCCCACATCCCAGCCCTAGCTCAGGACCTGGCTCGTGAGCAGGCAGGAATTGCAGGAGCAAATAACGAGGCTTCAGTGACCTGGTGGCCCAGCTCCTGAGCTGCCAGAATCACCCCTGGAATGTATTCTCAATAGAGATCTGCAGTGAGTGTCAGTAAGGACAGAGATTACATCGGCTTCCGAAGAGAGAGGGGGGAAAAAATGAGTCAGAGCAAAGAAAAGCTGCTTTAGGGTATGAGCGACCGCCAGGCTCCTGCACGCAGCTAAGCAGGGGCTGCAGGAGCTGCTTTCGCCGAAGAAAAAGGGATGTCCTGGAGGACAGCATGGGACGAGTGAGAGATTGGGGGCTTCAGGGCATCCTTCCTCTGCTTTGAGCCCTCTGCTTGAAAGGGGCTAGAGCTGGAGTACAGGGTACTGGGGAGAGAATCTCCTACACCAACACCTCCTAAGCTCCTCGTCTCGAGATGTCAGCCTGGCATCTCAGCTGGTGTGTGGTAGCCGAGATTTGTTCACACAAATCACACGCGGTGCCTCCAACAAAGCCCGAACCGGAGCTCACAAGTGAATCAAAGCAACGTCGGTAACTTCATCATCTGACACGGCACAGGCGAAAGGGTTCCCTTTTGCTAATGACACGCCGGAGAGGTGCTGAGCAGAGGCAGGACAAAGTGCCCGGTCGGCTGGTGATGAAGAACAATAACTAGTGCACAAAATCAGCCCCGAGTTCCTTTCAGCAGCCCTCGATCAAGCAGCACCCCAGCAAAGAATGAAAACCTTGCTCTATTGTACCCATGCAAATCGCACGCGCCGCTTGAAAGCACAGGCATGAATAAATTCGCTGTTGGGCCAATAAGGAAAAAAAAGTATCGCATTATCCTGTCCACTTAACCATTAGAGCAGCTCTGAAGCACATCCATTCACCTCCCGTGATGCTCGTGGCTTCCAGCTCTGCTTCGAGTAGCACATTTGCCACCACCCCTGACGGCTGCTGTTCTGGACACGCGGATGCTGGATCCATCCTGGAGCCACATCGCGACTGAAGGGGGTCTGAATCCTTCAGGGATAACTACCAGGATGGCTCTGGGGGAGCTCTGAGCTTCAGGACACCCACGTTTACACCCCAAAGGCAGAGGGGTCCAGCAGCCCCCTTGCCGCCTGTGTTTCTGTAAGGCCAGTCGGTGAAGGGTACCGTGATCCAGGCGGAATCGCCCGGGGGATTTCAGGTAAGCAGACTGTAATTAACCGAGCTGGCGCGATGCCGCAGCCGGCAGATGTAGGGATGCACCTTGGGAGGAGGAAAAGGAGGAGGGAGAGAAAAGCAGAAGAGGGGCGATGGCTCCACAGGGTACTTCGCTGCTCCCTGCCCATGTGCCCCAGGGAGATGCAGCAAGAAGCTCTGCCTTCCTTCTCCTCCTCCTCCTCTTCCTCCCAGCTGGTGGCCAGGAGCAAAAACCCCCAGCAAATGCAGCCAGAGAGTTTCCAAAGCGCTGACAGCAGGGAGGAGCGGGAGTTTGGCTGGCCAGCAGCCCTGGGCAGAGATGGCCAACAGCTCAGGCATGTTGGGGAGAAAACGGGGAAATTCCTGCTCCTTAGCTTAGGAGGCTCAAGCTCCAGCTTTGCTTTCAGGCACATCCTGCTGGGCTTTTGGTAAGCACCCAGAAAAGCAGGATTTGTGTGACTGACCTGGAGCCAAGCAGCGGTAATCTCCATCCAGCCCAGCTAACTCCTGTGTCAGCCCCACTCCTCCAGAAACAGCTTAGAAGAAATTCACCCAAGCAAACGCCCGCGAGCGCGTATCCTTGATTTGTTCTGCTTTGGCCTGTCTCAGGCCAGCACCCACACCTCCGAAGCCTGCAGAGATGAATTTCCGCAGCCCACCAAGGTGGTGGACTCTCAAACCTTAGCCTGGACAACGTGACTTGAGCGTGGCAAGGGCGTAAGAGCAGCTCTGCCTCCCACCCTGCCCCGGTAGGCAACCCAACCTCGAACGGTGAGGCAGAGGCACGACTTTCTCCCCTTCTCTTTCTGCTTTGTTTGATAATTTGACTTTTCCCTGCTCTCTGCCTTGTAATCAAACTGGCAATGAATTACAGCAAGGGTGGCTCCGCTCCTTTCAGATGTCAGAGCCTGCAGTAATTGTGGCACCCACTTAAATTCCTGTCAGGGAGAGGAAGCCTTTGTACGGAGGGAGCTCACCCTGCCAGCGCCCGGCCTGCGAGAGCTTTCACTCAGCTCCAGGGTCTCGCTCCTGTCGTCCCATCAGGCAAACCTTTTGGAAGGGCAACACCTTCCCCAGCTCGGTGCTGCTCCGGGAGCTCATCCGCAAAGCAGAGCAGCCCCGGCCACCCTGCTCTGTAGAAGCTCTTCACACCCTGCATACCTTAAACCAAAACCAAAAGCAGATGCTTCCTCTTCACAAAGACTCCCAAAAATTTTCCAGAATAACTCCAGCGCAAGCTTCCCCTGCCCTCTCCTCACTGATTGACAGCATCCCAGATTGTTCAGGATTGGAAGGGACCTCGAAAGCTCCTCCAGTCCAATCCCCCCCTTGCCAGAGCAGGATCACCCAGACCAAGTCCCACAGGAACTCGTCCAGGCGGGTTTGAAACGTCTCCAGAGAAGGAGACTCCACACCCCCCCTGGGCAGCCTGGGCCAGGCTCTGGCACCCTCACTGCAAACAAGTTCCTCCTCACATTCCAGTGGCACCTCCTGTGTTCCAGCTCACACCCGTTACCCCTCGTCCTATCATTGGGTGCCATCGAGAAGAACCTCAGCTCTGCGTTTTGAGACGCGTGAACATTCACTTCTGCAAGGATGTGACGGCAGAGGGAAGGGAGGCAGCAGCAGAGCAGAAGTCATCCCAACCGCAGGGAATTTTGCTCTCCAGGTGGGAGCTGTTCCCATCTGCAGCAGCAGCGGGTACGGCGGGGGCCAGGCACAGGAGCACAGCGACCCGCAGGTGGGAATCGTGCTCCAGCTCTTTGCCACAGCTGCCGTGCTGAGCCCAAGGGCACCCAGCAGCTGGAAACGCTCCAACGGAGCTGCCAGCAGCTCGTTATCCTGCAAGAGCAGGGCTCAGCTTGGAAAAAAGGGCTCTGAAGCAAAATAGTCCAAGAGTTTCCCCCGAGGTCACTTCCCCCTCTTCAAGCGGAGCGACACGAGAAGGGACCGGGTGCAGGAGGAGGACGAAAAGCCTTATTAGCATCCTGGCCACGCACGAGGTTTTGCAAGTGCCAATCTCTGAGCAGCAGCATCCCCAACACCAGCTCTGCCCCTGAGCCACCAAAGGCTTCGCAATGTCACATCGTGCACCGTCACCCACGCAGAGGCTCCTTGTACAACAGCAAAATACCCGCGAGGTGTCTCCTCCACTGTGACGCTGGGTCCCAGGGGACTCGTGGGGCTGCCAGACCCTTCCCCAGCACCAGCACCTGCTCAGCCCCTGTATCTTCCAGGGGTGGGCATGGAGAGGTGGCTGCCCATGGGTGGGAGCCCTGTGAAGAGAGGCAGGACAGGGCTCACAGCACCCTTGGCATAGTGGCACATGAGTCCCCTGTAGGTCCCTTGCCTCTTTTTGCACATGGGAAGGATGCAACCACCTATTTTCAGCTAGAATGGAGGAGGGTTGGGGAGAAGCAGCAGAAATCTCACAGGTCACGCAGAGTTCTCAGCTACCCGAGCGTCACATTTGCCGCTGTCCTTGCCCTCCCTTTCCCCTGGCCTCTCCAGTAGCTCCCAGCCCTGCTGCAAACCAGCAGCTGTTTCTGAGGAGCAGCACAGGTTAAAAATAAAACAACGAACCCAAAACAAAAGAAACCAAAAAGAGAAAGGAAAAAAAAAAAAAAACAGGAAAAAAAAAAAGCCCAAACCCACAAGGCCAAAAACAAACATTGCAAAAGACAGAACACATCAAATATTAAAGGAATCAAACTCCTCCTGTCAGCAAGGAGGACACAGAAGCTGTTCCCAGATGTGGCAGGGCTGTCACCTTCTCTGATCAACTCGGCTTCAAACAGCTTGTCAGAGAAATGTTTGTGCTTTCGGGGTCCCCAACCCCGGTGTCTCTCCCACCCTCGGCTCCCTCGGAGGGCCGGATCCTTCAGCGGTGTAACGCAGCCCGGAGCTGCTGCAGACAGAGCTCGCCACAGGCTCCCGGCAGGTTCTGCTGCCAACAGCAAGTGCTGGGCACCAAGAGGGAATGGGGCGACAGATTCACAGCAGGGATAATCCCCCAAAACACCAGCTTTGGCCAAGAGGGGAGGGCACAGCACCCTTCACCACAGGAGAAGACCTCCTGGAAGGAGCTGCTCGTACCCACAGGGTGCACCGGAGTGGCTGCAGCCCACGCTGGGCTGGGACACCAAGGGACAGCCCCTTCTGCTGTTTGGACCCCACGGGTAAAGGGTACGTGGGCGCTCTAGGGCCAGGGCTGCCCTCTGAGGAGCAGGATTTAGGTTCTTACTAGGGAAGCAGGAGATACCACAGGTGGATCTCGCTTAAAACACAGTTCCTTCCCCAGTGTACCCACCCCAGGCAGCTCCCACCTCCTCAGTCTGCACGGCTCCAAGCACAGCAGCAGCTCAGAGGCTGGATCACGTCCACCACCACCCTGGCACGGCACACAGTGGGTGAGAGAGCAGCCCTGGGCTCTCCAAACCCTCCCACACCATCCCTGGCACCCTTCCACCATGGTTACGATGCCCTTGATAAGAGGTGGCACACCTCAGCCAGAAAGCAACCCTCCTTCTGCAAGGGGAAATAAAGAATGAGCTGTCTAGGACTGGTCCCAGTAGCTGGACCAATGCTCCGAGCACCTAATCCCACTTTCCCAGGGCAAATATTCAATATCCCAGTCCCAAACATGGATTCTCACATAGGGCATAGAAGATAGAAGACAGCCAAAGCCCCGTGGCCACACTGCCCTCACCTCCCAGGGATGCTAACTCAGGGTGACCTCCTGCAACACCTAATTCCAGTGGCAGGCTGGATTCGGCACCTCAGGATTTTGCTGCCTGAGATTCCACCGCCGAATCTGGGCTTCCCGAGCTTAGGAAGATCATCTCCGCTCGCGGTTCGTGCCAGGAATATTAAACCAAAAAAACCACAACAGGCTTTGCAAGGTGGCCGCGTGCCAGCTTCATCTGTTCCCAAACTTCCTCAAAACCGCCTCAAATCCCTTCCCTCCTCTCCCTGCAACACACAACCTGCCTCCCTCCTTTCCCAGACCCCACCGCAGACCTCGCTGACCTTTCCCCTCCGTGCCATGAAACTGCCCGCGGGTGCAAAACAAAGTGGTTCTGGACTGAAGCACCAAGGGGAGGGCACCGGCTGCGCCTCGCCTCACCCCGCGGCCCCTGCCCGAGCCACGACCTTTTCCTATGGCAGCAAATTGCTAATGGCCCGGAGGTTCTCCCGCAGATGATATTGGCTTAGAATCACAGAATCATAGAATATTTAAGGCTGGGAAAGCCCTCTGAGATCATCGAGCCCAGCCTATGACCTACCACCACCACTCAGCTAAACCCTGCCACTAAGTGTGGCATCCAGTCTGGCCTTAAACCCCTCCAGGGACGGTGACTCCACCACCTCCCTGGGCAGCCCATCCCAGGGTTTAATAACCCTTTCTGTGAGGAAGTGCCTCTGAATGTCCAACCTAAACCTCCCCTGGTGCAGCTTCAGGCTCTGCTTTCCCATCGAAAAGCAGCTTTGCAACCAGCTCCCCAGGTCTCTGCCAAGCGGCGGCGGGCCCCATTTAGCAGCCACGTCAGCAGCCACCGAGGGAACCGCAGGGCCAGGAGCTCCTTCCAGCGCTAATTTAGGCACATGAAATATTCAGTAACCCCCAGAATAAACACGTGGAAGATCCCACAGCCTTGCTGGGACTCCCTGGCAAGGGGTTCACGCAGGGATCTCAGCAGCCCAGGGATGCAGCGTCAGGATGGGGTGAAAGGTGTCAACCAGGACAGGGAGATGCAGCTTTCTCCTGCCCCAGCATTGGCAACACACCAACCCGAAATCAGCGGATTCTATCAAGGTCTAATGAACAATTTTCTGAGTGTCCAACACCTTCAAATCCCAAAACTGCACTTCTGATGGGAACACCAACTCCCTCACATCCCAAAACCGCTCTTCTGATGGGAACACCAACCCCGAGAGGCTGCTCTCAAGGGCATCCACCCCCCAGCCCCAGCCCCAGGACCAACCTCCCTCCCCCTGCACCCCCTAATTCAACTTTTTCCAGCGCACCGAGCGCTCTGCTCTCTCATCAAGGGAGCTCTAACGTGGTAGCGCCAGCAAATGGTAATTAATTTTCCCCCCTAATTGACGCGTGGGAATATCTGGGACCCTCATTCTCCTGCCTTCAGCTCCTTTAGAAAATATATGATTTGACAGGTTAATTTGAAAGGAAAAGTTGGGTTCTTTACAGCAATCCAAGCAGAAGCCCCGGAACACAGCCTGCTAGCTCGCTACGTGAGGCGGAATGAAAAGGGTTGAAGTTAGGTTACGATCGTCGTCATCATCATCTTTTTAATTTCACTAATTTAATTTCTCCCTCCTTCGCCCCCCCCTCCCATAACCCCCTCAACTCCCCTTTTCTTGGAAGATAATAAAAGCTTCATTTCACAGTCCAGGAAATTTGGCAGCAAAAGGTGATAGACAGCCAAGGAAAGACGCGTTAAGAAGGGTGAGCTTCCTTCAAAGTGAAAACACGGCGCTCGGCAGCCCGGAGAAGGGCAGAGGAGGGCACGCAGGACACGGAGACATTAAGAAACATCCTTCCCAAGGTGGCAAAGCCAAATCAGGCGACACTAATGATGGGGCTGGGTGCCAGAGGCTGCAAAAGCCCCCAGCACCAGCAGGCAAGCACACCAACAGCTCATTCTGTTCCTATCTGCTGCAGAAGGGCTAGGTCACCATCCAGGAGCTTGTGTCATGAAGCTTTTTGGGGTTGAAACTCAGCAAGTCTGAGGCTGTTTACTCTCCTGGCCACCCCACCCATCACAGAGCCCAAGGGTCCTTGCTCACAAGTGCAGTTGAGTTCATAGTATCATAGAAATCCCAGAATTGTCAGGGCTGGAAGGG
>WEIS01041513.1:0-24962 GCA_013389965.1 Todus mexicanus
CCTTAAAATTATTTACTTGCTATGCAGTGAAACAGAACTGTCTCAGTACTGAACTTAGCACCCAACAGTCCTAATCTTAGGACCAAGCCAGGTGTCTAAGACCATAGTAACACAAATATGTAGTAGTAACAAAATAAACATCAGTTAACATGTTGGGTCCTTCTGGATGAGACTAACTATGGGAGCAATCAGAGAGAGGGAATCTACCATTCAACCTAAAGAGAAACAATCTTTTCACAACTTTGGTCAAGGACTGTACAAGCAAGAATAATTGAGAAGCTGGCCAACATAAGAAAGTAAATAAAAAATTAAAATATATTAAAAAAAGAAAAAAAACAGAGAAGAAATGAGTCACCTGTTGACTGATGTTCCATAAATATTTCTCTGGGTCTCTCTCTTCTTGCTGCAAGGTGATGCAAAGGATACTCTTTAAAATTAAATCCTTTTTTCTTCTAAGCCTGGCTGCTTTTTTCTTATCCCTCATGATTGTACAAGAGCACTTGTGAAACAATGAACTCTGTAGTGGAACTGGTATAGTTAAGGGCAGCCATCTCTTCTGAATAGTTGCGTTTAACCTAAGTAATTCTCAGACCTTCCTGCAAAGGCCAGAGTTGCAAAGAGAATTTGCATCTCCACGCAGACAAAAAGGCAGAACTTCTCCTTTTGCCTGAAAGTGCAAGGGGAACTAAAAGCTTGTTACTAAAGCTATCCTGATGCCAAAAATTTAACAAGATTAAAACCACAAAGAAACAAGGACTGGACATTTACATGAACAATGTACTTCTGTAAAACTTTAACAGCATGAAAATATTTTATGATTAAGTAGTGAAAACTTCAGAGTTGCTGACCCATTATGAACTACAGCATAAACCATCTTTAACAAGCAAAAATGGGAAGTAAAACTGCTTTAGGGACAAACTATCTGGTAAAACCTTACTTCAAGGATTTGTGCCTCTTCCTTTGAAATAACTGGGACTGGTCACTACTGCAGAGCAAACCCATAGATCTGCTATGGTCATTCTGCAATTTCCAGCCAAAAAGCCATTCTGCTATAAATGTTGGGATCACAAACATTGTATGGCATGTGCCCGTGTGTGAGAAATTTTCCAAGTGTGTGTTCAAATATTCACACCTCCAGTGCACTCAGGATTAAGTATGTGTAAAAATGAGCATCTAGGAGGAATTTAACTGCAAATCTGGCAAGAAAAGTTGTGATCACTCTGTCAAAAAGGAGGTTGTGCACTTCCTTTTTCTCCCTGGAAATGTAAATGTGGTCCCCTCACAAATGCCTTACTAACTCACCTTCCAGTTACAGCCCCAAAGCTCAGTTGTGCTTCTCATTTTCACTAGTTTTGAGCTTTAACAAAGCAGGTTTCTCTTGCGGCATATAGAAACATTTTTTTGTGACCCCAGGAAGAACTCTGTGACACACACAGATGTTTGGGGAGAATTTGACTGACATTGTTGTCAGATTTTACAGAAATTTGGGGTTCCCAGCCCTGCTGTCACTAATGTTCAATACTCCCTGATGGCCTCCATATGTAGATTTCCCTCTAAATTGTTTCATTTAAAAAATTCCAAACTATCAAAGAAAGGGGAAAAAAGAAGCAAAGAAAAAAGAAAATGAGGTATAGTGATAAAAGACAAATGAAGCACAGGCTTGGGCAGTGAAATGGTTAATTAGGAAAGTTACAAAAAAAGATCTCTGAAGTCATGACGAGCTCAAGAATTACTTCTTTCTGAAGGATGAAATTAAGTTGTGTTAGACCATCACTTTGATTTTACCGATCTAACTAAGGAAGAGGTATTATTATTATCATAGTAGGGGTTGATCTACTGAATTACACATTGCTGATCTGTCACTCAAAATGACAACACAGACGAGGGATCTTCTTTGATCTCAAGAGAGCTGAGGTTTCAGACAGGAGTCCACAGGCAAGACAAAGTTATTTTTTCAGACCCTGAACCTCAGAACATCCATTGCAAACGGAAGAGGATATTACAGAGCATATTTGTAAGTCATCAGTGAAGGCCATTGATTTGTCTCCTAATAGCTATTATGATAAGAATCTGGTAAAGCTTAGAAGCCAATTACTAATTGCATTACTACCATTACATCACAGTTTAACTTAATTTACCAACAGTTTAAGAATAAAATAGTTAATTTTTCACAGGGGTTAGGCTAGCCAGATCTTCGGATCATTTATAGCAAGGTCCCTTCTTTAAGTTCACTGTAGTTATTCTGATTTAAAACATTTGAAGATGCAGCCCTCTCACTGTACGACATTGCAGACGATATTTGAAAGTATAGGGACTTACTCCAAATTAGAAGTAAACACTTTTTTCCACAAGTATTTGGATGATAAAGAGTAAATGAGATTGTTTGGAAATGAGGCAGCAGATTTACTGAGGCAATCCATTTAAAACAGTTGGTCAGTTTAGCCTTGGATCCTGATTCGAAGCACCAGGAGTCACTGTAGTTTTCCATTCTACCAGCATTTGCAAGCAAATATTTATACAAGACCTTCTTGAAATGTGAATGTATTACTGACAGCACATAAAATAAAATAGTAACTACCTGAACTCTTGACAGTTGGGGTTTTTTTCAGCTAAGTTTGCAGAATATTTTTAACCTCTGGCAACTTAACAGTCAATTTGATTTTCATAATGTAAATAGCAAACAATGGAAGAAGTGCACAGCCCCAGGTTTCCACACAGGATGTGTAAACCTGTTTATTCCCTGACCGCTGACTTTTCTATTTACCTACTAGTACAAGTTAGTAATTCGAAGCATGTACAATCACTCACATTTACATGTAAGCTTTTATAACTGCAATATCCAAAAAGGTTTCCCTTAGCCCAGTGCTTACTCATGGAGACTTTCAGCCACAGTCAGGCTCCCAGAGGTGAGGAGCTGGGCCTAAGTCAAAGCAAAATCACTGTTTCTATTCATCTCTTGTTAAATGATAGGACACCAGTGCTTGGAGAAAGAGGGCATCTGCCAAACAAAGAGGAGCAGCTATTGCTCAGGTAGGGGAGGTGTTGAAGAAGGGGCAGTGGAGGTGCATGTGCAGTGTGTGGGGCTATTGCACTGGTCCAGTCTCTCAGCAGCATCCGTATCCAGTTTACCTTTTCTCCATGATGTCATTGCAAAGCAAAGACGATTCTACTAAAAGGCCACTTTTCAGAAACAAGGAGGAGAGGAAACCTGTGCAGAAAATCCATGCAGGAAAAACTAAGAAAAATATTAAAATGGGATTAAAAGAAAGCAAAATAGTAGAATGATGCTGCATACTTCTGTGCCCTTATTATTTCCTGTCACTCTTCTACCAGAAGACTGAAAGGATGTAATATTTTGAAATGATGTTACCAGCCTGTGAACAAACATATTCTTTTAATACTGGCAAGCACAATGCACATCACTAAGACATTGCTGCACAAGTTCAGTGTCAGAAAGTGAAATCTCTGCAAGAGTACAGAAGTAGCCTTTTCATGCAAACCATGTCCTGGCTATCTCAAAGGGGCAAGAACTTTCAAAAGGACTAATGCTGAGTTCCATAAGCTCCCATTCATTTATATATAAATACATTTTATTTTATTTCTTTATATAACTTTGTGCTCAAAATGAGCATTGGGCTGAGCTCTGCATTTTGCTGTCCTGGTTTCACACTTTATCAGCACCAACTTCTCCCATACAGCCTCCTGGCCCCTCAATGGATATAATCCTCTGCTCTATTTTCTCCTGATCTCTCGTGCTGTCAGTAGGTGAACCGAAATTTTTCACCTGGATTTTCAGTCATCCCATTAAAAGTGATTTAAATATACTGTAGATGCAGAAATTTCCATTATTAGAGAGGTTAACATACATCCCTCCTGCTGCTCTGAGCCAACCAGAGGGTATAAGCACCCCACATCAGTAGGAATATGGGCTACAGACCTTTTCCACTTCATATTTCTGCACAATAAAGGGCCCTTCTCACACGTTAGAGAAAACTCTTAATAACTGGATGTGAAATGTGTTTTGTTTTTCTTGTAAAGGATTTCAATCTCCAATGTGCTAAGATAACATTCACACTTCTTTTGAGTTTTAAGAGGGACAAAAGGCAGTATTTACACTTTTGCCATGGAGCCAGTAAAAGAGATTAAAAAGATAAGTAGTCTCTGGTGGGTGATGCTTCCTGGATNGTCTACATTTAGGGGTTTCAGGGCCAAACCCCACAGGACAGATTTGTTTTGTCCTTCTCTCCCTCTCCCTCTCCCTCTCCCTCTCCCCCCTCAGGGAAAAGATAGGGAGGGGAAGTAGGGTAAACTTGCTCGGGGGCTTGCTCGGAATTGGAAATTAAGAATGTAATTTTAACAGGTAACAAAAGATATTAAGGGAAAAAGGAATATACAGAAAGTTTGAGGGAAGGGATATATATATATACAGATATATACAAACCCCAATCTCTGATGGTGATGGATTTTCCCCACAACACGTGGCTGTGGCCCCGCCACCCCTGGGATGAGGTTCCAGCAGCACCAGCACTACCTACGAGCAGGAAGGGAAAAGGGGCAACAGACCTTCCTGCCCCCTTTAAACAGGGAAAGGCACGAAAAGGAAGGGACTACACAACCCTCTGACCCCACAGGGTCCTAGGGTCACTACCTGTTCTCCTTTTAACCATTAAACCACAACAGTGGTTAAGGGAGACTTCTGCGTTTTTTGCACTTCGGCGAAGAGCAAGGCTTAGAGTTCATGAATTTACTTCCATCACTACACTAAATAAGGAAAAACATTGCAATAAATGGAGTCTAAAACTCTCTACATCTTGATTCATCTCCCAAATGGAGGTGGTTGTTTGACATCTGTATTTATACCCAATGTCCTTCATAATAAAAGCAGCTAGTTCTGCGCTGCTTCCAGATACGTATCTGTTAGCTGTACCCTATTTTAAAATACTATGGCCAAGAGTGAATGAGTGAATTAAATCCTCAAATATATGCAATTTTTATTTGCTCTGATGTTCAGAATCAGTTTGAAATCATGAAACTTGAAGATGTATGTTATCGTTTGACTTTTTAAAGTACCTATAAATCCAGGATAAAATTGCAAGAAAAAATATTATTGTTCTTCTTTTAATGTGAAGATTTCTGTGCTAGCATATTGCAAATTGAAGCAACTACAAAGAAGGTAAGCTTTAGTTCTCCCATTGTCTAATTTTGCATTTCTAAACGTTTTTAAGTTTGAGCTTTAATTTACTACTTTTTACAGTAGTAAAACAGTAGCATTGGATATATGCTGGACTACTTTGCTGGGTTTTAAGAAGAGAAATTTAACAAATGTGTTTCATTGGTGTGACCCAGCTGTCCCATGTGCTTGCTTCACCTGGCATCTGTGGCAGAGTCAGGGTGGTTCTGCAAGTTAATTTGGTCTAGCATGCTGCAGCTGGGCTTTGTATTCCAGTATCAGGCTGAAGAAGGCAAGTGGCACCAAGATCCTTTGGCTATCACCCCGAGAAACTTGCTTAGAGAACATCTACATCCACTTTGAAATAAAGTTTTTCTGTTGCATTCCTGGCTAATACCATCAGGAATTAACACCTTGTACTTTCATGTGGAACAATCCTCAAAAGGCTTGTTCAAACATCAGTGAAATATAGCCGTGCATACCATTTAAATATAGCAGATAGTTTTTCTCCAGCAGCACTATAGGAGAGTCCTTAGGAGAGGAAATTCCCATTTTGGAAGAAAAGAGTGAATCATGTGAAGTAGGAGGGGTATCATTAACCAATTTGGGATATGTCCAGGGCTATGTGCACACAGTAAGCCACTGCACAGAGGCAAACAGTAGCAAACTAGGAGCAGAAGGGAAAAAGAGGAAGAAAAAAAGAAACTACTGGCTGAAATATGGACTCAAATGATTGTTTTCCAAATAATAAACCAGTGATCAATTCAGTACACAGGAGCAGGAAGGATTTTACTCAGAGAAGAGAACAAATACTAACTTGTGGACATAAAGCCAACTCCCAGATTGCCTTCTGAGAAAAATCTGATGTAAGCTGGGCTCAGCACCTACAGGACTTCCAGCTATTCCAGGGAAAACCAAGCTCTGCCTGCACATACAAACCCTTTCTTTACTCAAACATCCAAAAATGCAGTCATCGTGCTGTTGTCAAGAAAATGCAGTGCTGCTGCCATAGTAGCAAAATCTTTACCCCCCATGACACATCAGCTGCATATACACTGTCTTTATATTATCATAAATTTGAATCAAATTCATTAAATTGTGTAGTCATTTGGACTGTGTGTCAGTTCTGTCTGTTTAATGAATCCCACAGCCAGAGAGTTGTGTGCATGGGTTGTGGCAGAATGCCACTGCATACCCACAATGGGAAAACCAGTTATTTTAAAAATGTGGGAGATGAAAAACTCTGTACTGTAATTTTTGGTACCATTTTATTTATAAACCTTTTAAGTAGAATGAGTGCAACTGTAAGAAATGAGTCCATATTAATAAATAAGAAGAAATAAACATTAATAATATATTTATTTAAAAAGAAATAAAACTGATCAATACTTTTAAAACCCTTCTAAAATAAATATCTTTATGCATACACAGACATACCCACACATATATAATATAAATGTATTTTGAAAGGCATAGCTATTTCTCAGATTAAAGGCATCTGTGGCAAAGACCCTGGCTTCCTTCCAAGTTCTTAGTCACTTGAAATTTTTTTCATGGCAAAATATTTTTCAGGTATTTAGAGTCTAATAAAGATGTTTTCTAAAAAAAAAGGCAATTTTACAAAGCCCACAAGGACACAGCAAACTCATCCAAGTATTTTGAGTAGGCAAAGAGAATTGTAAAATTGCTGACATTAAAGACATTCAGTTCACAGTTTGGAAATCCCTTCACTGAGTTAGAGAGTTGTGGATTTTTTTAGGGCAACTATTTATCTTTCCGAGTCAATACAGCTGCAATGAAGCATGTAACTCAAATGCGTTCCTGAAATATGGAGGAATGCAAATAGGGAAGGTGAATGAGTGGCTGCAGTGTTCCTTAGGGCAGTTCTCAACCACCACCAACCCAAGTCGCAAGTGTACCAGCGTCTGCTGTCTGCAACTGATGGTGCAGGCAGTTTAAGCCTATAGTAAGCCCAGAGAGGGGCAGCATCAGGCATCGAAGTCTATCCATTAATGAGGAGCTCGTCTAATTATGTTCCATAGATGCTGACAAACAAGAGAAATCTTAATATGCATTGAGAAATGGACTCTGGCTGACTATGAGTGGAAATACTGAGCTTTTTCATCTTGACGTGCCTACAAGCTACAGCTGGCAGTGTGACCTAAACGAGTTTTCATTATCACGTACATTGTTAAATACAGCCTTTAGCAATGCTACAGTATCATTTCCAAGGTAGGACACAGAAGACAAGTGCTCCATGTCTCTATCTGTTTTCTAGGTCAGAATTCAGGTGCCTAGTGCCGGGGAGACACCTTAACTAGGAAAATCATGTAGCAAATTTTGGAGAGAGCTTACAGCTAGTTTGCACCTATACCTTGCAGTACCACTCTCTGACTCTCTTCTGCTGTGCAGGACCTGCAGCCAGTACATACTGGTGTGTCTCTCTGAGCATCCCCCAACCCCTCTGTGGCCCACAGTCCAAGGCCTCAATTGCTCTTTTCTGGTGGACACAAGGGGCCTGGCCAGAGATGAGCAAAGTCCATTGTTGCCCAAGAACATGTGAGCCATTTGGGAAGAGAAGGGAGAACATTTCTAGAATTAATGGAGGTAAACCATTCTTCAGAAGAGGCATATATCATCTTGCAACAGGTAATGATCAGCAAGAGCTAAAAATAAATAGGTTTTTTCCAGACATGATAATTGTTGGTGCACTGGGAATCCAGTGTAGGACTGGTGCCCCATTGTGGCAGAAAGCCAACTCCTTGGTGGAGGCAGGGATTGTGGGACATCTGCATGGTCAGTCCAGCAGGCGAGAAGGCCAAGTCCCTTGCCTATACCACAGAAACTGAAAAAATATGCTGTGTCTGGGAGCAAAGACAGTGTAAGGGCATAGAAGTGTAGGCTCAGATATGCTATCGCAGGAGGTACATGCTGTGGGTGGCTCCATTCAGGGAGCATCTGGAGGCACTGCAGGCTTGGTGTACATGCAAGGATGCAAAGGAGCATTACTCAGTGTGGATCACCTCTGCCTCTTGTACCTATATCTGTGTGGGGCTGTTTTATGATCTCTGCTAAGGCTGAAGTGATAAGTAGCCAGGGAATGTGTCCTTAACTGTACTCTGGGGGGTCAGAACAGCAGGGCTGCAGACACAAGCCTCCTTTCCTCATAACAGCTCTCAGCTGCACAGAGGTCAGAGACTAGGCTCCTGTGTAAACTTAGTCTAAGGAGATGCTGATTAGCCCTTGTGAGCTGGGAAAGCCTGCAAGTTCGGATGGAAGTGGTGAGTTCCCTTATAATAACCTCTAAGAGAAGGAAAAAACAAAGTAAAGTGCAGCAAACTGTTCCCAGAGCAATGAGAACAGAGATGTTAGCAGGTATCTGTCAAGGACAAATTCAACATTATAATTAGTGAGTAGAGACAATGCTCATCAGAGAAATAACTTGGAGATGCAGATGAAATATGGACTTAATGTAACATTTCTGCAGAAGCACATTTTTTTAAAAATCCAATAATTGTCATTCATGGAATACCAGAACACCCTTGAAAATTACAGAAATAAAATTATTCTCTTGACATTGTAAAGGATATATATTTCTCTAGGAGTACAGTTTATTTTGAAAAAGCAACCCCCAAGTCCACCGTCTACAGCAGTGCTGTGATGTATGTGTGGTGCACTTGATGACACAAAAGATATTTTCTCTGTATGGGAAATACTGGGGATAATACTCATATATTCCACCAGAGTTGTGCCTAACTGAGATACCCATTGACAGCAGGGATACTGACATGTAGGAATTGCTTCCTCAGGCATGTGTGCTCCCATGTGCTTCCTATCAGCAGCTGTAAAGTGGGACACCGAAATGCGAGCACATTATACAGCGTGAAGTTCAGTAAGCATTCCCGAGGAGCACCGGCTGAGTCAGTCCACAGATGAAATATAGTTGTCTCTGAAACCACATGATCTCTATCCCAGAACCCCCTCATTCCCTAAAACTGCAACTTGAGATACTCACGGACAGTTAACAAAAGGATGGTTATGAACTAAACATAGAAAAATGTCCCACAGCGTTGCTGGACCATGCTATCAGCTTCAACAGCTGGTGGTGTTGGAGGGAAGTATGGGAATCAATGTATCAGAAGGTACCAGTGATGCAGGGAACTGTACCCTTGATAGGATGTCCTTTGGGGAGAGGTCAGAATGAGTTAGTCTGTCTGGTGAAAGTCTTGTTGCTAAATGAAACCTTTGACAGCCTACTGAGCCCCAAGTAATAGTGAAGAAAATCCAGAAAATACTTTTCACTAGAACTGAAATCCCATCTCATTCAAAATCAGGGATGCACAAGGAGAAATATATGACCCAGAAGACAGTATAAGCCATCATTGTGCAAGATCATAGCAGTGTTCTGAGTTTTTTAACACTGAAGCTGCCACCAGGTTTAAGCACTGTATGAAAGCTCAATAAATAATGGATCCAGTCTCAAATACATTGCTGTTGTTTGGTTTGTGTCTTAACACGTGCATGGTGGTTATCAGACAAGTAAAACTGATACGGTTTCAGCCTGAAGGAATTTTTATTTCAGACATAGCACATAGCATTAAATCACAAGCCAGTAGGGGGCTGGGAGACATAAGAGTTTCAACAGACCCTGTGTAGCAGTAGCGTTATTCCCCCTATCTAGTAAATCAGCCGTGAGCTCCAAAATAATCATCTGGGAAATTTGTCAGGCTATAGGACATCTAAGGCTGTCCTCATAACTTCCATTTCAGAGAATGCGTTCCGAAGAGATGGGAACTCAGGAAATTATTTTTCTCAACAGGAGGAAAAAGTAAAATTAACAATTACTGACCTGGTGGCCAGTAAAATAGCTAGGAGTCTTTATGGTAGCAAAGCTGACACGTAAAACTGCCATGGTGGAGTGAATGGTGAATTTTAAAATGAGGAAGAGGAGCTAACACTTTGGGAAAAAAGATCCAAAATATAAAGAAGTTTTAATTTTTATTTTCTATTCCTATTAAGTAAAATGCCATTGAAATGTTTTCCTAAACCCCACATCCTTCAATGTTCTTTATTGCTGAAAATTTCATATAACCCTTTACAGGTATTAAGTGTATATTATTGGCTAGGTTGGAGAAGAAAATGTATTTTGTTTTAAAAGAAAAGCAAAAAATCATAAATTGATTTAATATTCTGGGCATGAGAGAGTATAAGAAGAGATGGGGCTTTAGTGTGAAGAAAAATCTGCAAAAAAAACCAAATCAGAGGAAGATTTTCTAAGAAAGTGGCTTGATAAGTATGTGTCAAGCAAGTATTTTTTAAAACATACTTAGATGATTTCTATTTCTCCTAATTTGATTCTAGTAGAATGCTTTTTCCTGCAAAGGAATACACATATTGCTATGTAAACCAAAATACATATATATAAAAATGGCTGTGAGGTTAAGAATATATAGCCGTAACCTAAGCCTAAATAAAGAAGCTACAGCTACATCAACATTATCTGAAGCCCAAGTGTTGTGCACACAAAAATTTAATAAACAAAATCACACTTAAAAATAAATTTAACCTTGAGCAACTCGAGGTTGAAGTAAATGCTCCAGTAAACATCTAAAGAACCTGAATTATCCTTGCAAAGACCTCATGGATTCAGCATACTATTAAAACATTTCAGTAGTGATTGCTTCTGCTTCAATGACTTTGATTTTTAAAGATAAAGATTTATAAATAAATAAATAGATAAATAAAGCTCACCTTCTTGATGCCCTTACTCTGCTCTAAGTGTTATTTTCCTTTCATGTTTAGAAATACACATTAATAATCAAGTAACAAATCCCATCTTTCTTTATTTCTCAAATGTAATGACCACATAAAGTTGGTTTATGAAGCCCTTCTCTACAAAAATGTTGATTACATTTTGCTACAAAATAACTTTGAAATCTAGTGTCTTTATAGTTCGGGGAGCGAACTAACAGAAGCTCGATTGTTTTAGGAGAAAAACCCACCCACAATGTCTTATTTTTAGTGAACCTATTTTTAGTGCTCTAAAATTAGCGTTAGAATAACAAAGTAGTAAACCAAGGTCCTAGACTGCTTCATTATCTTGGTTATTAGCCTGACAGCCTAAGTGACTCGATTAAATATCAATGACAGAAAAGCTGAAGGGTTTAAAGGTCAATAAATACGGTCATAGGAATCCTTCCATATAGCCTTTTGCTACAGACTTCTGGGGTTTAAATGCTGACAAGCTAATTACTGCTCTTTCCTAATTAAGCAAGTAGTTCTTGATCAGCTGGTCAGTGAGCAGCTGATCACAATTGCTCATTTTGAAGTTCATAGAGGCCTAACCCAACCTAAATTAAACCTGTAAACAGCAGAAATCAAAGAGAGATCCCAAACAAAGATGGCTTTCTTAATTGAACTATTGTTGGAGAAAATTCTATTCCCAACTTTTCCAACTAATTAGGTCATTGAGCCAAATTCTGGTTCACAGTCACGTGGGAATGAGCTACCTCACCCATCTCCATCCAGTTGAATGAATCTTGGGAGTATGAAGACTTAATATGGAAGATGTCAAAGGAAACAGACTGTAATTTTCTCTGTTGCCTTCTTCCATCTCTCATAATCTCCCTACTTTGCCCATTGAGTGAGGACCTCTGCGATTACCCTGAAAGATGTAATCTAAATCCTCTCTGAATTCAGAAGGCTGCAGGTAGAAAAGGGCAGATAAAGGTGGTTCAATCGCCTCCATGGTCAGTGTATAATATATTCATTGGCCAGATTAGGAAACACTGATTCTTAGGGCATCCTACTCTGGCCACGGTGTACCAAAGAAATGACTAGGGTGGAAGAAATCTCCCAGTCCTCTCATCCCTTTCTTGTCAAGGAAGGATTTGAATAAAAACCTAAATGCTTTCATGGGAAGCACGAAACCCCTTCAGTTCTCCACTAGTCTATTATTAACACTGTTTGTCTCCTATTCCTGCCATTAATGACCTTGCAACTACCAGTATCAAAAAGCAGTGTATTCTTTCATAGAGATGTATGTCCTGTGGTGGCTTTTCAATAGCTCTGCTGGCCATTTGTGCTAGCTGTCCTTCTTTTTATATAAAGGGAATTTGAAATGATATTTACATACAAATACAGATAAGAAGGAGAAAAGGCATCTGTCATAGAAAGAAAATGAGCCACATATAATAGAAAAAGAATTTTACATCCATTTCTCTAGACTATAAGGCTACGTGAGGATTGGTAAGCACAGGGGAAATAGAAAAGCAAAGAATATACCGTGCAGAGTGGGACAGGACATTCAGGCGTTGACAGAAAAAAAGGGGGATCCTGGGGATGCAAGGACAAAGCAGTGCAGGGGATAAGATAAAAAGTAGAGCAAACACCGGACAAGAGGACCCTGGAAGGAAAGAGAGAATGGAACTTCCCCACCAGTCTCAGCTAGAATTATTCCTTCCTCTTTGCAATTTCTCTTCAGATGCTTCCTATGCTTTGTCTGACCTTGGCTGCTTTGTGGCCCACTTTCAACATGCCTGTAGGTGGTGGCTTGGATGGAAGAGCTTCCAGCTGAGTACTACAAGGGAGAATCAGCTAGAAAATGGCATATATGCATAATAATGTACAATCTAGCTGAAATAAAAAGAAAATTAGGGTGTTAGCTTCACTGGAAAGGCTGGAAGACTCCAGTGGGGCTGCTGAAAAATGGTATTCCAGTGGAAAGTGCTGTATACTAGGATCTGATGGCACTGTCATGAAAAGTTTGTTGGTAAACTGCACTTCATCATCACGAATTCTCCCTTCTTTTAATTAAAATGTATCAGTCAGACTTGAGCGCTCTAAAATTAATATTTCACTGGGGACAAGTGGATTTTCCACATTTTTCAACTGACTTAGTTACTAAAATGGAAAATCTGGCTCTCTGATATCATGTGGATTTGTTCCAAAATCTGTGCAGCAATAATCTAGTGCTTGGAGGTGCAACTGGATGCAAGTATCTATTTAGATACTTTAGGCTGAATCTCTATCCCGTGAAAGGAACCCGGAAACCTGATGATATGGCTGTGTACTCACAGGTGGCAATACTTCTCCATTCAGTACTCTCCACTTCTTTCTTTTTGAATCCAAAAGAAGAAAGCAAAATTTTCCTGAGATAGAGGATGGCAAACACAGAAAAACAGCAATATCGTAGTAAATTGGAACAATACTTCTGATTTCGCTGTCTTTGCCTCCTGGCTGTGGGTGGCTGATGATGCTCCTCCTTCAAAGCTGGACAGCAGCTTCTTGTCTGGACTTGGTTGTTAGTGAGTTCACATTGACTCTGTCCATACTAATAAATCAAATAGTACTGAAGAATGTTTCCAGGCACAAGAAATCAATCATTTGTCCTTTTGAATTGTCTGGGAGCACAGACACAGGCCATCCATTGCCAGCCAGCCTCAGGCCCAGAACAGCCCTGGGCACATTGACCAGAAGTCCCCAGCCACTGCCATTTTCTCCCCATTGACAGGCTGAATCTAAAGTAGTCATAGTCCTGGTGTGGAGCCTGAGGAGAGAGGTTGTCCCAGCCCTTCTTACTAAACTGTGCCTCTGGGACTCAGCCCAGGCTGAGCTTGGAGTTACTTGAACCATCACAATGGTGTCCTATTTAATCCAATTGAGACATTAAGGGTGAAAACTGATGCCTGGAGGTCCCAGGGAGCTTCCCGCTCCTCAGTAACAGGTACTGGTTCCTCAATCTGTTAATGCTTCAGAGCACTTGCAGTCCCATTCACACACATGTATTTACCACTGCACAAATGGGAAACAACGCATTTTGCACATGGAGAGTCTCATGGGATGCTCTTGGCATTCACCCAGCCAGGAGCAAGGTTCCATGGCTGCCGTGGCTTCATCCTACTGCCTTTGCCTGCTCCTTGTGCCCTTTTCTTTTTTTTTTTTTTTGTCTCTAAACCTCAGGCACAATTTTTTTAGGAAACTGAAATGAACCTGCAGTGGACAGAATTGTAATTTCTCATGGAAAAATGTTAGAAAAGGTATAGACTGGTTTGCTAAGGAATGTTTGCTAGAAGCCCAGTTTAGTTTTCACACAAGCAAAATTCTGGTTTGTTGATAATCCTAAATCATAATGAAACTCTGGTCAACAAACCTACCTAAGCAGATGGAAATATGTTGATGGCAAACCAACATAAAGGTCATCCCAGTTTTCTTTTGCAGTGTTTAGAGATGCAGATGTGCAAATCTACCTTATCAGAAAGAGCTTTCATCCTACACTTAACTGTCCCATAGGAAAGGGAGGAAGGCAATGACCCTCTCTGTCAGGGCTGCCTCCTCCTTCTATGCAACATGGTGCAGTTGTGTTCAGATCAGGACCCAATTCCCTCTTGCATAGGCTTGACCAGTGTATCACAGCTTCTCAGGTGCAGGACTTGAGTCAGCAAGCTGTAGCAGCATCATTTTAGTGCTGTTTATTTATTTAGCTCAAAGAGCAACAGCTGGTTTATTTCTTTCGTCTCCTTGGACATTCAACCACCACTGAGCTGCTGCGGCTGCAATTCCCATAAGTGCATTATCATAACTTCCACAGCGCAGTGGGAACAGTTGCATCTTCTTTCACCTGGATATATGTTAAATACATGGCCAGAGGGGACCACCCCCAGCAAAAAGATATTTCTAATCTGAATATCAGATGCCTAAATCTCATCCCCAGATAATTTATGAAGTGTTCTGGTTTAACTGAAAATTGACATGGAAACAGCAGTATTGGCAGCAGCTTAGCTCCCGTTGATACTGTAGTTACTTTTATTGATCATTTCACTCACACGTGGTCTGCGCTCAAGAAGAGAAGCTCTATTCCCCCAGCAAAAATGGAAA
The DNA here is from genome assembly GCA_013389965.1 of Todus mexicanus. Taxonomy (NCBI): domain Eukaryota; kingdom Metazoa; phylum Chordata; class Aves; order Coraciiformes; family Todidae; genus Todus; species Todus mexicanus. The sequence goes on from WEIS01041513.1 coordinate 15,047, forward strand.
AGGTGGAGCAGGTATCAGCATCTTTTCCAGAAAGACCCTCTACAAAGAAAAACTAGAATATTTCAGCTACACCCAGCAAGCCAGTAAGCCTGTGGCATGTTTGTGATAAATGTGGTGAGAAAAAAATATTCACTGTTATTAACTCCTACCAGTTTTGCAGAGAAAAAAGTATATTTTTTGCCACCATAGCCACTCAGCAGTGCAAATTGCAAGTCTTTAAGGGTTAAAAAAATATAAAAATTAACCCTCAAAAAAACCCCTAACCTATACTTACACATTTTTTTTTCTGGAAATAATATCACTTGTAGAATCAAAGAACAAATTTTAAAAGAATCAGGTCCATTGCAGAAGAGTAGGGTGCATTTTTTTTTTCTCTAAAGTGTTTTTGGAGGTTAGTATTTAATAAGCAACAAACTTCATTATTGTTTTGACAGCACATGGTCATTTAAAGTATAGAGACTGCTGCATTATTCAAAATTGTAAATTAACGTTTGTTTTTTGATTTGAATGGGAATTGCCAGCCAAACTTCAACTGAGATCTTATTGAGAATTAGTTAACCAGACTACGTTTTGCCTGCTGAAAACGTATGAAAACCTTCAAGCAAAATATCACCTCATGTTCTCAAGCAAGGATGTTAAAAAGAAAAAAACCACAACAGTGTAACTGTCTATAATCAAACAAAAACTCAGCCCATTTTCTTCAAGAGCTGTTGCAAAGGAGCATAAGCAGCTGTACTGATAGTGACTAAAATTCTATTTGACAACCAATAGGGTAATTAGTAAATTAAAGCTTGTTTGTTTTGAAGTCTGATTTATTTGAGTGACATTAGGATTTGCACTCTAAACTAACTTTTTTATAATTCATTGCCCACTGGATTTTATTCTTTCAAGTATATTCCTCTGGAGCACAGCTCTGCTTCCTCCTGCTGCAGAAGACTAGCAGATGTAAATCAGATTGCAGTAGGTTTTTTTCATTTCTCAAAGAAATCTTGTATTTGTCAGTTTGCTTAACATTAAAGACTTCAATGCAAAACCTGACTACAATATGTCAAGGGAAAGTCTACTTACAGAGGAAGTAAAGTTACATAATCTCATTTTCAATTACGCTTCATTTAGGGCATATTCTCATCATCACCCACTATTAAATACAAAGATTCTTGACAAGGAACTCCTTGAGGAAAACTTGTCATGTTTAAGGATATATAGCACATATGTTTCGTAAAGGGCCAGAAACCTTGTTTAAAAAATCCTAACAGCTCAATACTTTAATTATCCTGGGAGAAGCTTCTGCAAATCCAAACCGTGTATAGCTCCCATTAGGGAAAGTCTGGTGATTACAGCTTGGATGCAATCTCCTCATCAGTGGGCCATGCTTTCATGTCATGTATTAATGCCATCTTTAGGGTGGACATTCACAAATCAAATGTCCTGAAGAGATGGACATTTTATATTCAAGATTAAAGGAAGCTAAAGGATGCTTCAGACAACCCAGGTTTCTGTTGTTGTTTAAATGTAATGGGTTCATTTAGTCTCTGATGGGGGCCAGGGAGCTATTGCTAGGATGAACCTGGCACAGTTTATTAGTGCTTTGCACAAATTGCACGTGTGGCAATGAAAAACTGTGCTAAACGGACATGAGTAAGAGCTATTCCCTTGTTATTCAAAACAAACTTGTCTTCCTTGAAATGTAATCTCAGAAAATGCCTGCCTAAATCTGGAAACAGACTTGCTTGCTGGCAGATCACATTGTTCTGATAGCCAGGCTGGTGTTATATTTTCTGCAGAAACGGACACTTGAAGAAGGACAACGGCACGGAGATGAGATAGGTTTCAAGCATTTCCCTCTGCACCCTGCCAGGAACAGCAAGGACCAGCCTCACTGCACCGGGCTGAGGCAGGGGAGTCAGCGCAGCAGCAACCTGTGCTGGGGAAGAAGGTGGTGGAGGGTGAAGAACAGGGACCAATGGCTTTAAAGCCAAAGTGTACGTGTATAAATAAAGCAAGGTTTTGAAGTGCTTTGGACTAAATTACTGTTGGGTGGAAGTTTGCTGGTGTTTGTGGAGTTACGCCCTGGATGAATCGAGTTCTCTGGCATGAGAAATGGATGCTGCCTGACTTCAAATGGAGCACGGGCTGTTTGCAGTTGAGCCAGGCTTGTTTCCTTTTGGAAAAAAAATTTCCTTGCAACCTTTGTACCTGGTGATTTTGTATCCTTATAAATGGGCTGACTGAATGAGACCAGAAGTAGTGGGGTACCATGCTGCGTATATGTGACAGGCAGACTAATTTAAAGTCTTAACTTATGAGCTGGGTTTTTCCAAGGCCATAGATTTTCATTAACTATTTGCTGTGTTAATAAGAGACAACCACAGCAACAAGTGGTACAAATGTTAGCTTGAAATACAGAGCACCTCTTAAACTAACAGAACTGGCAATAAATGGTGTGTGTATATTTGCTCATTTGGCAAAGGTAGAAGTTCAAATTATGTCTTATGGGCCAGCTGACATATACCTGACCAAATTCATCCCTAGGGCAACTCCACCAGCTTCAGAGGAGCCACTCGGGAATTGAATTTGCAATTTTTCTCTTAATACCACTTCATTTCAAACATAATTATTTTTTCACGGGCTGTTCAATGTCGTCCAGCTGATACGACACAGAAATGTGTATAGACAGACCTGTATATTGTTTATGGTTCTTCCTTTGTGCCTCTGTCACAATTACTATTTCCGATGTGCAGCCATTTGTTCCACACACTTTTTGAGGAGCAGAAACTGTTTCTCATTGTGTGTTTTATACTGTACAATAAAGCAAGTTTTTTCCTTTATTAAAGACTTCTAAAACTAATCATGTAAAAAATTACAAGACATTAGCAATACCTGTTCATTGAAAGGACAACAAGTTAACCTGAGGAATGGTCAGAAAAAATAGTTCAATCTGTTCTTCTGTGTTGGATTTTGATCAAGTTGAGGTAACTGGCCCTTCTTCACCTCTGTCACCACATGGCATCAGAGGATACAGATGAAATGAGTAGGTGATTCTACAATTTTATCCTAGTTTTGCTTTCTTGCTTTAAAAAGTTGGACACATCTCAGCAGGCATGGCAAAGTCCCATCTGGCTAAATCCCCCCTCATTCATTTTTCGTTTTGGCTCAGACAGAAAATGTATGCATATAAACCTGAACACACAAATATAACCTTACTGTAAAGCTCCAGGAATGTGCTACCAATTTCTTTGATCGTACTGTGCTGGGAGCCAGTAGATAATACAGCTGCTTATGAATAATGAGCAATTTGGTGAGCTCAGTCTCTGTTAAGAAATGGTTACTGAGACCCCAGCCGTGGGAGGAGAGACCTCTCTGCACCTCTGCACATGTAGCGAGATCCATGGATCTCTCGATCTGTCAGACTCGTAAAGAGTGGCAAGAGTTGATTCACCTGTCCTGCAGAATGTGCCAAGGACATATGCCAGCAACCAGACAGAAGTATAGACCTGCCAGTGAACACATTGCCATCTGCTGCGGATCTCATCTGAAACTGGAAAACCTGGTACCTACTGACCTAATCAGCATAACCAGAGACAGAGTAAAATTTTAACCAAGAAACACCCTTCTTTTTTGGGAAAAGCAACAGCACCATCCTTTCTCTGTATATGCGTTGTCTGTTGGGGTACAAAAAGGCTCCTGCCTTGGCCTGTTGGGATATAAAAGGTCTAGCTGAACTACTCCTGCCTGGTGGGCCATTCCTTTGTACCCCGCACTAATGCTACCGTCACAGCTCTACCTCCTGCCTGCACAGCATTGTTATTTCTCAGATTAGGCTCTTAATCTGTGATTGGTGAAAACCATTGAACAAATCCACTAAATTTGATGAAAACAGCCTAATAGCTCTAGGAGTAATGGGGGGGGGAGCTAGTGTGTTAAAATTTTTTAAAAATCCTATCAAAATAGTGTAATTTCTTCAATTTTAATTAGAATTTCATGCATACAAACATGAAGAAAAAATACAATTATCAATTTTTCTGTTACATATTCAGTCCTACATATTCAGTATTGTGATTCACATGGTCCTTCTTTATCCCTACCACACCACTCAGACCAGCAGGATGTGAATCCACTTGATTTTTTTCCTGAGGAGTTTTCAGGCTTCATGTCTTTAGAACTGACATTGAGTTACTGAATTTCTGCCTATTTCTCATCCCTGTGGGACTGCAGATTCTGAGTCGTTCCCTCCCTCCCATTTCTGCAGCTCCTGAGGGACTCTCTCAGCCATATTGAAGTTTATTTGCCCCAGCAGAACTGCCTGAAAGGTGGGGTACAGGGACAGCCCATCTCTTCACATTTATAACACTTGTCTTTTAAAACATCTTAGCTCCAGGGGTAATAAGGAGAGAGAACGCATGGCTTGGAGCTGTCTGATGGCCATATCCTGCGCTACTTTCCCCTTCCAAGTAATATTGCATTCCTTAAAAAAATTAATTCCACATAAAGTATGTTGGAAGATGCAGTTTCTGAAATGCTGGTAGCTGAGTTTCCACGTTAGTCATGTGGATAAGCTACCGGCAAAGGAGACTTTTGCATAACCTGCTGCAAATATATGACAGACAGCTTGTCAGGAAATGCTTAGTATAGGCAATGATATGGGACTAATTTCATGGATGTTTTCCAGTTTCTATTTTCTACCCCTCCGATCCTCCTTTCTCTTTTCTCTGAACAAGAGGGCTCCTGAAATTTCCTGCTTAACGTCTTTCACTTTGAATAAAGAATACACTAAACATCCCCCCTGCAGCTGGTCCTGCTGAAATTGCTCCTCTGGAGGGACCAGCAGATGATGTTGGCTGATTTGAGAAGGTCCAGGCAGGAGGGTATAGCCCCCAGCACAGCCCACAATGAAGTCTGCAACCTGAGACCCTCCCCCCGCCACCGCTCTCCACCTTCCACCCGCACATGCGTTCACACACACACACACACACACACACACACACACTCACATGCAGAGGCAGACGGGGACTTTAAATGAACCCAGATGGCTGGCACACAGGGAGTAGGCACCCTGGAAAAGTGCTCCAGGGCACTCTGGTTGCTGTCATCTTATTCTACAAACCAAGTGCCTTCAAGATGTCTGTGTTGTTTCTTAATCGGAGATCACTCCCGTTTGGGCTCTTAGCCCTTTCCTGTTGGGAAATGTCACCGAGGCATCAGAGAGATATACAAAGATTGATTTGACTGAAATCAACCATTCCTTTAACTCAGAGGTTGTAGATTATTATCCTTAATAAAGACCATATTGTAATAAAATCCAAATCAGATCTCAATTGAGAGACTGCACTTTCCCCTCTTTGGTGTGTGTACTGTTGTCTGATTGAGTGATTTGAGTCTTGTGCAAAAGAAATTAATTGGCTATGAGTAATATAAAATGTTGATTAAAAGTGTGAATGTAATGAAAGTTGATAACTAGTTTCAATTCTTTTTACTCTTTTCCCCCCTTTCTTTCCCCCTTTTTTTCTTTTCAGTTCAATCACACCGAACACATGTTTCCCCTCTTTATTTCTCTATAAAAATATGCAAACAATTACCTGGCTTTGGAGACATAATTACAAAGAGGTTCATCTCTAAAAGGTTATTATTGATTTATAGAGTTCTTTAGTTTAATGGAAGACAGACAGGAATATAAAGAAAGTTTCTGCTTTCCCTACAAATAATAGATGAGCTGTAAGGGAAATGTAAGATTTAGAAGTAATTTTTATGAGGTACATAAGTTGCGTGGTTCAGAGAGATGTTTCTTGTACAGGCACAGAGATATTCAGACACTGTAATGCAGCAAGGCTGGTACAGGCATCTTCTCTGAGCAATTCAGCATGGAGCATTTTGACAGGCTGTGATAGCCATAGCTGCAGATAACACTAAAGATAACACATATGGGATAATCTGTAATGCCAGACCTAGTGCTGGATTTTAAAGGTGAAGTACATGAGCAGGAGTGCGTCTAAGAGGAAAATCAGTTGACCCATGATTAGTAGCTGCCAGGCAGAGGTGCAGGGGTGTTGGTTTTTTGTTTGTTTTTTCAATAGATGAAAATTCGTCAGTAAGTGTGTGTCAGATGATAGCATCTGATTTTAGTACACCTGGCCTTCCTCCAGCTAACCTAGGACTCTCAGGGAAACAGCTCAGTGGCGTGAGTGGGAACAAGACCATGCCCTCATCAAGGACACCACTTCCAGCAGTCTAGGGCTTTGGACTCTTTTTCATGTGATATTTTTGGTATAACTTGTGTGTACTTTAACAGTCTGATGCGATGAGCCCCTGAGGGCAAAGACTGAGCCCTTTTGTCCAGTGTGCACCTATGACCGGCATGCTACAGCAGGGTGCTGGTGGCATCTCCTAGAGGTTTGGTGATGGCACCTCAGTGATGCCTCAGCCCTGTGACCTGCTCTCTGACAGGGCTTGTGGACTTATTAACCAGTGAGCCCTGTCATGAGAGAGATATGGGTGCTATAGCCATATCTAACAGCAGAGTTCATACCCTCTTTTCTGTAAGTATCCAGACAGAGCAAGGTCTGGTTTGTCTTATTCACTTGCATGCAGCAAGCTGGATTTGCTCTTAAATATGCACCCTGCAACAACTGTTATATTTATGGTGTTGCAAAATTATTCACCAGCGATGGTTAATGCTATATATGTTTTTGGCCATCTGCATTTAAAGAGAGCAAGACATGTCTGATTCCCATTCACATAGCTTTCTCAGTGCTTTCCTTGTCCCGGCACACACCCCAGTTCCCATACATCTCCCAGGTACACACCCCGTCAAGGCCTCCAGGCTTTTGGGAAGAGGATGGGAGCTTTCCTAAGCCCCGAGAGCCCTCGTGGCCAGCACGCTTCTGCTGCCTCTGCTTTATAATTAGCGTTGCCTGAATCTGATAAAACAGCTTGTAAACAAACACAGTCTGAGGCAATTTTAAAAGAGAAACAGATTAAATCAATAGTGCATCATGTGCACTGCGGTTGTAATTGCTTTTCATGGTTGTTCAGCATGTGTGGTTGTTTTTCTGCTTATAACATGGAAATTCTCAGCATAATGATCTTTTGTTTGGCAGCATCGCAGAGGGAGACGAGCCCCCATCGCTCTGGGCAGCCCCAGTATGGCACCAGTATGGCCATGCAAGCACTGCTGGCACCTCTGGAAGTTATGGAGTCCCTACAACCTCCACAGCTGCAGCCCAAAACAGCGAAACAGGACTAGATAGATGTGCCCTTTTTGATGTTGTTAGTTAAATTTTATTGAAAACCTGCCCTTTGGGAAGGTTTTCTGTGAGCTGAATGACTGTCCTAGATGACCACCTTCCACCTCTCTGTACAAGCAAAGGTGCACAGACATTTCACGCTGTCTTTTCCTCCTAGTGCACATGTTTAAGCTCCCTCAGTCTAACCCCCTACATAGATATAATTTCTTATATTGTTCCCAGCAAAACACACTCCTTCCTTCTTTATGACAACAGTAAGCGGGTGCTGCTGCTGAATATTATCATAATTTAACTTTGGGGCTGGAATGTAGAAATAAGAAGTAGTGCAGGATTATGTTTCATTTTACATACACTCCTATAATGAACCATAATATCCTCTTGGAGATTTTGCCATACGAGATAATAAAGCAAGCAACAAGTTTATGTGAAGAATTTTCTCTTCCCTTATGTGTCTATACTGAATTACTGCTTCACACCTGATTATGCTCATTTAGTCGTAATTCCCAAAGGTATTTGGCTTCCAGATCCTTCTCAGAAATGTAGAAGCCGATTGGTCACTGTCCATGAATAATATTTTAAAACTTAAAAAACTTTGAGGACCTGACCCATTGTCTATAAAATAGTTAATGTTGTGTCCTATAGTTCATGAGATTCAGCTGTTAAAAAAATAGAAAAATAAAATTGAATTGTCTTCAGTAGTTCCCAAGTGTTTTTTTTGTCCAGGTGCACCCTCAGCAGTGGCAAAAATATCAGTTACAACGATCAACAGCAGCAGTGGCAATAGGTACTGTGTATTTGAAGCAGCTGGCAAGCCTCTGATGTTATCTACACCTCAGTATGATGGTACGCTTACGAAGGTGTGGGAACTTGAGACTTACCCGAGCTTCACCTTAATTCTGTATTTCTAGCTCAGACTAGACAAGGCAACCCTATGCCCCTGTTCCCTCTGCATCCCCGCTTTGGTATGCAAAGCTTCTGCAGACAAAGCAAGCACATCTTGGTGCGTGAGCTTGACCATATTCTACTGTCAGTAATAAAAGCCCCATTTGTTGCTATCATGTAAATCAGAGAAAATATAGCTCTTTGAATGAATTCCTACAGGATCTCTCAGAGGGAAAAGTTACAGACCTCGGAGTGGCCCACAGAGTCCTATTCTCTCCAACTAGAACTGAGGTGCGTTTCCCTTTATTGTACAGCCTTAATAGCAAACATTGATCAGCACAGCTAATGTTATTTAATTTTATTTAGAGCTCATTTTCGGATGTGAGTGCAGTTGCCATATTGCAGCTTATTCATTTTACATCTCATAATAATAGAGCAAAGTGACACAAATGATGCGAGTGGTGACAGTGTGCAGTTGATGCAATAAAGCGAGTTAACAGCAACTAATAGCTGTCAGATAGCAGCAGATCACTCAATTAAACAGAAGGCAGAAAGCTTGAGATTGGCCATCCAGAAACTTGGTATGTTGCTCTCAGCTGTTCTCTAGGAAATCCTTCAGGAAAATAAGAGTACTTTTTTTTATCGCTTCAGCCTGCTCAAAAAGCAAACATGAGAAGGTGGCTGGTTTTCCTCCAGAGAACTGAAGAGCTGATGCTTAGGAGGAGGACAGGATAAAAAGACAGTTTTCTTAGCTGATATTTCTGTTGATATGCGGAGAACCTGTAGGATCAGCCCCACCATTTGGAAGAGGCAGCCTCTCCCTGGTCCTTCCTCTAGCAACTGGGTGCCTCTAGAGCTGCAGAAGGAATAATACAGCTGAAAAGAATGACTCAACTATTTAACTCCTTCCTTAAATGGAAACTGTTCAAATGCTTCCTTCATTTGTCTGTCCCAGTGGTGTATGAGAAAAATGGCTTGTGGGCTCTGCCTGGTGCCACAGAGATGAGAGGACGCACATGGCTCGCTGCTCCTCTCTAAAGATCTCTTTGTTCTTCCCAGTCCCCGGGGCACATGTTCCATGCTAGGCAATGACAGTTTTTGTTATCGCACAGACATATCGGTTTCAGTGACAATCACTCCCTTTTCAAAAAAACATTATTTCTCATGATCATCTCCCTCTTGGAAAATGTGGCCTTTAAAACCAAAGTGGGAGGAAAGAAGAATGAAGGGGAGACAACGAATGTCCTGGCGACATAGAAGTTAAATGGTGTGTTATGGGACAATCAGTCAATCAGCTCAAAGGGGTATAGATAAACGTATGCGCGCTCAGAAAGGAAACACTGGACCTTGTATTGTAAAATAAAGAGGGACTCGTTTGTCGTGCCAGTGCAGGTTTAGCAGATATTGTGGAGGAAACAGCACATATGAGAGGAATAAAGAGAGGGAGGAAGGCGGGAGCAGGGGAGGGAGGCGAGGGGCTTGCTAATAATAACATGTTCTTTCCTTCCTTCCTAACTCAATGGCACATGTGACCTCATGAAGCCAATAAGTTATGGGCATCTGATGTAAACGTTCCCCCCAAAAATGCTCCTTTAGCAAAGACCACTTGGTAAATCGTGTCACGACCAATTTCTGCAAATGCCTTGATTTAAGGCAGGCACAGGACCTGAAATTCACACCAGGTCTTTGTGTGCTGGAGTCACGCAGATACCAGGCTTGGTGAGAAGAAACTGCATACTTCCTATTTTATTTCACCACTGCTTGACCTGCTTTTCCTCAGACTTAAAATCATT